>JAHWFP010215814.1:35944-60343 GCA_023313725.1 Lithobius niger
GAATAATACTTTGGACGTTAAATGAAAACTTGAAGATTGCTACCGCTAGTAGCAATCTTCTAGTTTTCATTTAACCTTCGAACTATTAGTAGGTGCGATTAACTTGGCTAATAGGATTAACCTTGGCGGCGTTTCCCTGGTTGAATGATATCACTACTTTGAAAGGCCGACCCTTTTTGTAAACTTGGCGGCTTCTTTTACCAGTTTTGGTTTTGGGTGGATTATTAATCTTACTCGCCACCGCCAGAGCTTATGGGCTGAAGCCAACTCCAGTAAGAAAAAAATTTATGTAACAAAGAACAAACGTATCCGCTAAGTTTTTTAAAACATGCCCCAAATCTGGAGTCATTCTTGTGCATGCTACTGGCTAAGGGGCGTAAAAATGGTTAATTGCCCCCCCAGAAAAAATATTTATTTACGCCACTGACTTACAGTTCAAGTATATGCCCGAGTAATTGCTTGAGCACTACTTATGTGGGAAGCTGTGGTACGGGCGTAAGTCTTTACCGGGTTACGTCACCCGATCATCAATTTGGTGGGGACACACTAGTGGTTTTCTAGATATAATCATTATAATATATTGGCAGTTAATGCTTTAATACATAAAAATATACACAAAAAATCCTGTGTTACGCAGGAAAAGGTTAGTTAATACGATGATTGAAATTTGTTTAGGACATTTTCCGTATGTGTTAGATATCAGTAGCCTATTTTAGTGCCAAGCCAATGAAGTAAAGAACCAATGAAAAGAACGTCTCATTACCAATTAGAACGGATATTACGTCATTTAAAAGGGAGGTGTCCCTTCATGACAGAATGAAAATAAACCATAAATTCCACTAAAAAAATATCAACACGTTTTCGTAATTAAGCGCAAAGTCAACATGTCATGTTTGTGACCGATTAGGGAAAATAATTTGTGGCCTAATTTTTTTCTTTTCAATATCGGGAAAATTGGAGTCGGTATAGATAAGACAGACTACACAACTGCACCGTTTACTCAAATGACGTTGGATTCAGCTAACCCAGTTAGCGTTGTTACCATGGCAACTATACCTTTGCCATCGCAATTAAATTCTAGCTGCTAGAATGCAAAGGCAAGTCGTTGCATAAACGCACCCTTTCTCGCTCACTAGCTTTTACTTGATCAATACTAAATCTGATGGCTGCTTCTCGCCTTTACCGGAGTTTGCGGCTTTCGAGTTGTCTATGCACACCATGCAACCATGGCAAAGAAGCAGACGCAAAGCTTCTCCTCGTGCCTCGTGACACGGCGTATACGATGCTTGCAAGTTGCAACATTTGAGCGTCGATTTATGACACCAAGAAAACAATTTTTACTGCAGTACAAGACGACGGACTGTTTTTTTTTGTTTGCCTGCATTCGATGGTTTGTCTTCGATGCGATAGCCACGAAATGGACGCCATGTTGGATTTTGAATTCTCGCTGCGAAAAGCTATTATTCTACCGACGTTTCATCATTGCTAGAAGCTGTAGTTTGAGAGAGAATAGCAAATTTTGGAAATAGCGTGAAATGACAACAATCTTGTAGTAATGTTTAAAATTACTGTAGCACTTTGTTCTTTATCCGTGTTGTTATTTATAATATATACAATTTGTTATCTATTAGCGCATTCGTTTAGTAGCAACGGGAAACTAATCATAAATAAATAACGGTTAACTAGCAAATAGCAATAATAATTGCTCTGCCGACGAGAATACTGCAGTCATATCAAACTCGGGTTCAAAAGGCCCTGGTCGGTGTTAATACCTACATTTTAAGCTATACAAATTGAAAATTGCTTCATTGGTTCGGTCTCTAGGTGAGAGCAAAAGTTCTAGCCCATTTGGCTTTCCGTGTCAAGAATATTGTAGTTACATTAAAATAGACTGCGAATGGCCTTAGGCCTTGTCCATACCTACGTTTTAAGCTATAAAACTTGGAAATAGGTTCAGTGGTTCGGTCTCCAGGTGAGAGCAAAGAGCCCCAACAACAACAAGAACAACAACAACAACAACAACAAGAAATGGCCATACTGTGGAAGCCGAACGGTTTGATTGTTGTCATTAAAATTTGTAATGCAGTGAAATAGTTGCGATACAACCCCAAATACCGAATTTCGTTGGTCTATGTCAATTCTGGCCGAAATTGTAGGAGTTCAAAGTTTGACGTTTAACATGGAAGTTCATGCTGAGGCTTACATAAGGACCGCGGTAGCTATTCTTGATAAACGAATAGCGATAAAATACGTAGTCGTCTAAACCTGGGGCATGTGATGCGAGTCAGTCAGTATGTGAAGAGCTCTTTGCGGCTGGCGTGGGCTAATTTGCATTGTTGCCTACTGACAATGTTTAAAACAATGCAAAACAATGAAACTGATCATTCAGGGCCCCGTAATTCCGAAATGGCACGACCAATCGAAATTCTGTGTTTAGGTGAAAATCGCACCTTGGTCGCTATCCGTTGATACCATCCACACCATCACACACAAAATATTGAGGAGAGATCTGGGGCAAAATTCACAAAAATCCGGCTCGGCAGGCTTTCAAAATGTAGATTAGCCATGTCGCTCGCTCGGTGCACTGGCGTCGTCTTGCTTTGCTCGAGGAGGTTACTTGCTGTCTTTACATGCTGACTGACTGTTTTTCATGAGCCAAAAAACCTGAGTCTACATAACTAAGATCGTAATATTTGTTTGTTTGTTTGTGTATGTGTCGCCAGATTATGGAGAAGTCGAAGTGGGAGTCTCGATAATTCTTTCGTTTGTTTGTGTGTCTGTGAAAAGTAATTATGTGTATAAGTAATGATTCAAACTCTCTTTTCAACAAAGAGGCACAGTACTGATGACGTCATGTCTTTTTCTAGTCACAATATTTTCATGCAAACGGGATCTAGGCCTCTACGTCTCTTGACCCTGGACCTAACTAAATCTAATGAAAGCTTTGGCGACTGCTAACGGGAAATCACATGTGTGTGAGTGTGTGTGTGTGTCAGCATTGGGAATCTTGGTACTCCGTATTCTGTTGACATGCGTAGTGGGAATTTCGATAACCTGTATTCTGTTGAATATTTTCATATCAAACGGGATCTAGCCCTCTCTTTCCCCTGGATCCAACTAAATCAATGAAAGCGTGGGCTACTGTCAACGGTAAATCACAACAATGTTTTTAAAAACCGGACATATACGGGGTGCTGCCCTAATATCTTTAAATAAGGGTTAAATGACTCCATATTTTGTCACAATTCGTCAATTTTGTCATTTTAGACTGTAACGCCTCAAGGCTACAGCTACAATTACACCTACAGTCAAGCACTGAACGAATCATCAGTGAGATGAACTCAAGGATATGTTAACTGTTAAGGAGGATACCGGCTGATGGCTTTATGTAAACACAGTGCTCGAATCTTGCTGTTTGAAATGGAACAAATGCAGACGTAGAAATATTCTTGGCACCCTTTTATGTTGTAAATATATTTTCCTTGCATAATTTAGTATTTAGCATTTAATCTTTCTCTATCTTTGCGTTAGTGGTAAACGATTATTCTCTTGTCCTGGATTTGTCAATGTAGACTCGATGAATGACTCCAAGTTTAAAACAGGTAATAAAATAATATTGGGCAAAGTTGCTCTTGTGCTTACGAATGTTATTGAGAACAGAAAGTTATTGACTTGTTACTTGTTGGTCTGTTGTCATTATTTATGGAGTTTCCCGAAAGAAATTTGGCAACAATCGATGACGTCATGTATTGTTGTGCCATTGTCTGGTGATGGTTGGCGATTGTTGCGAATGGTCGTTTTTCGCTAATTGGGAGTATTTAGGACCAACGATGGACGATGAAAATAATCCTAGGCTTCAATCGGGGTGTTTTCCTGTGTTTTGACTACTTATTTATATTTTTAGCCACCGTATTTCCGGAGGAGTAGACGGGCCGACAAATAAATAAACAAGCAAACAAGCCACACCTTTTTAAGTGATGTAGATATGAGCATGGCGACCAGCAGACATTGTATGTTACAGCTAATGAGGCAGTTTAGCTGTTTTCATTTCTGATGATGATTCAGATGCAGAACAGTCGCCAATCAAGTAAAAAAACTTGAGACAATAGTCTTGCGTCTATTCTTGCAGAAACCCACTGACCAGTCACTAGCTGGCGATTAAAGTGGGCAGGTTGGCGATTAAAATATATGTCGTAGTGGCCAGTTCGGCCGACCGTTTGGTGATAAACAATACCGAATTGATCATATTTTCACTTCTTTTTGGTGGATTTTAATATTTCAATATATCAGTTTAAAGGTTTTTCTTCCAGCTTTCCTGTGGTTCAAAATCTCAAGCCTGTAGCTCTTACTGTTCAGAATGAGGCAAAATGCCTTTGTTGGCGGAGCGAGCGAGCGAAGCGAGCGAAGCGTAGCCTATAACGGACACCAAATTGCAAAATGTTGGTTGGTTGGTCCGTTGGTCTGTTGGTTGCACATTTTTAGTCTGGGTGGAGCCCAAACGAAAGATCGGATTGGAATGAAATTTGGTACAACGCTTGATACCCCAAACAGTATTGCTGATATAAAATTTGACGTAAATCGAACAATTATTACGGGAGAAATAACAAATTTTCGAATTTATTTCTAACACTCACCATTGTAAATTTGGAATCGTGAATAGTTAAGGAATTCCGACGAAGCATACACTGTGCTGTTGGTAATCAAGTAAACTTTAAAAAAAGCCAAAATAAATCATCGTAGCTTCCTTACAGCTAACAATCTTTTTTGACATAACTCAACGAAATAATAACATTTGATCATAACACTTTAACCACTAGAGGAAGACAAGCAAATGGGAAACAAACCAGAAGGATTCGTTAACGACTCACATTCGTTTCATGTAAAAAAAAGAATGCTTTCAGGAATTCAGCCAACATGGCAACCAAAGTGGCGTTGACGCTATCAACGGGAATCTCAAATTTGAAACATCAAATCGCCGCTGCAGGAGGAAACCGTTCATATAATACGACAGACACAGCAGACCACGTATTTATATCACAACACAGAACAATAATTTGGCTTCGTATTGTAATTTCAAGATTTCTAGATTGCTATGGAAACTACACTCTCCATCCCATGTTGCCAGAATAAATAGGCCTAACATCGAACCCAATAGGCCTAATTTCTCTACTGTTGTCGCTTACGAAACTAAAACGGGACTAACAATTTGGCTTAAAATTAGGACTTAGAATTATTTAGGCCAACGTAGGCCAATGAGGCATTTATTGCAGTTTTTTAAAAAATCTGAAAATTGGCTTTTTTTTTAATGTTTCAAGGGAATTAAAAATGTTAAATACGAGTTGTTTTCCAGAGCTGGGAGGAACTCCTCCTCCCACAAATGTACTAAGTGCACCGTTGCCATGAGGAGAATTTTAGGCCTACACAAACAGAGCGAAGAAGAGTGGTAAACTAGCTGTACCCGCGTAGAGCGCCTGTGCGGTAGCTATCACCAAAAATATCTATGAGTGAACTAGTGAACTATAGTGTGCGCAGCGTAACTTGAGTCCTACAGGTATTTTATTTATTTATTTTATTTATTTGAAATAACTGCAACGCCCCAAGGAGCAATTAAGCAGTATAAAAACAGAACAAAAACAAGGAGCCCACAAGCGCCACAGAAGCAAGGCAATCAAACAGTATGGCTGCAGATCATAGGCTGTACAGTAGTTTTGATCTTTCTGACGAAAGCAATTTCAGAGTCAGTTTGAACAACCTCTTGGGGCAAATTATTCCATTCAACAATGGTGCGTGGAAAAAAGGAGCCTGCAAGTACGTTCTTGCTGCACTGCAATCTTTTCACCTTTCTGGTGTGGTCATGGCGACCCACAAAGTCAGGGGCACCACAGAAGTCAATCGGATCCACAATAGTACCGCCATTCAGAACGCGAAAAAACAGTTGCAACCTATGGAGTTTTCTTCGCTCTTCCATCGAGTTCCACAACATCTTGTTGCACATTCCAGTGACACATGTCTCTCTCTTGTAATTGCCAGTGACCATTCTCACCGCCCTCCGCATCACTCTCTCCAGACAATCCGAAAGATACTTCGTGTAGGGATCCCACACAGCACTGCAGTATTCTAATTTAGGACGTGCAACAGTGTTGAACACAATCTCCCGAACTCTGGGACTAGCTTGTTTAAGAAGCCTGTGGAAAAACTTAATTTCGCCATTGGCTTTGGTACAAATACCCTGGACTTGGTCAGACCACGACAGCTTTCTGTCGAGCATCACCCCAAGACATGAGACTTTAGTGACATTTTGCAATAAGTGGCCATTAATGGAATATCCAGGATCAGTGGCATTTCTTCTGTGTGAGATGGGTAGCACCTTGGTCTTAGATTCATTCAGTTTCATTTGCCAGGTGTTGCACCAATTGCTAACCCTGCACAAATCGGTCTGCAGAATTTGTCTATCATTATCATCCCTTATGACTCGGTAAATGTAAGTGTCGTCGGCGAAGAGTTTATGGGCGGAAGACACAGCCCACATTAGATCATTTATGAATAGCAGGAACAAGATTGGCCCGCTCACGGAGCCCTGGGGTACACCAGATGTTACGGGCACCCTGTCAGATTTGCTGCCCTCCACCATCACGTACTGACTTCTGTTCCTTAGGAAGCAGCCGAACCAGCTAATCACCTTCTGACATATGCCATACGCCTCCATCTTCATTAACAACAGTTCATGTGGCACGGTGTCGAAGGCTTTGGCCATATCGAGTGAAACGACATCCACAGAGAAACCCAGATCGAGGCCCACAGCAATATCATGCACCATGGATGTGAGCATAAGTTCGCATGAAGCACCTTTCCTAAATCCAAACTGCTCCTGCGTAAGGAGTTTTTCTTCATCCAGAAACCTCACCATTCCACTGACAATAATATGCTCGAGCATTTTACAGCAAATGGACGTTAAGGCAACGGGCCTATAGTTTTTAACGTCACTTTTCTTACCTCCCTTAAAAATAGGCACCACTGCAGACACCAACCAATCGTCAGGAACTTTACCCTGATCAAGTGATTGAGCAAAAATAAAATACAAGAAGTTTGCACTAATATCAGCAGTATTTGTGAGAGCAGTACATCCAATACCATCGGGTCCAACTGCCTTCCCCTTCTTCAACCCATAAATCAAGTTTTTAATTCCCCCACGATTTATCACAATGTTCTTCATTGTGCTCGCGGTCTGCGAATCAAGACGATGTTCATCAGTAGTAGGTGAAGAGCGTGTAAAAACAGACTCGAAGTAACGATTTAGAAGGTTTGCCTTGGAGGAACCATCAAATGCTTGATCACCAGTTGAAGAAACAAGAGTGGGCACACCACACTTTTTTGGGTCAATGCTTTTCACATACGACCAAAAACGTTTGGGGTTGTTGGCAATGTCTTCTCCAAGGTTTTCCATGAACTTTCGCTTATTATCTCGAATCTTATGTTTAATATCGCCACGCAGAGACTTTACTTCTTGATTGATATTGCCACACATAGATGATTTAGCTTTGATACGCATTCGCCGAGCCTTGTTAATCAGCCGCTTTAACTCCCTGTCGAACCATGGCTTATCCTTATTTGGGGAAACGAAAATGGATGGGGTAAGATCCTCGACAGCACTCAACAGTTCGTTTCTGAAAAAGACCCAGTTTTCGTCAACAGTTTTTAAGCTCATTGTCGCCATGAAGTCGGCAAAGCTGACCTCCAGCCTCTCAGTTACAAGATTCCAGTTTGTCTTGCCATATAACATCCTCTTGATTTTGTTAGAAGCCTTTTTCGCAATGGCAAGGGGCAAAACAAGACAAATAATTTTGTGGTCAGAAATGCCATCTTCAACATTTACTGCAAGGTCACTGTCCAAAGAAGTAAAGATCAAATCCAAGCAATTTTCTCCGCGTGTAGGTTTTTCGACCACCTGTTCCAGGCAGAACTCCTCCATCAGCAACTGAAGGCCCGCGGGCTTAAAATCGCAAGTTTTTTCCCGCCACGACTGCTCGTGCCATTTCAGATCTGGTAGATTTAAATCCCCCCCAATGACAATGTTCCTAGCATTTGAAGGGATGATCTCCCTGGCTTGCTCACAAATAATGTTGATAGTAGTATCATCACCAGAAACAGGGCTATAGAGACAACCAAGCCAGAGTGGATCATTATTACCAACCGTCACCTTACACCAGCAAGTTTCAACATCACCAGTAGTTTCAAGCATGTAGCTTTGGAGCGTGCTTTTAATAGCAATAAGGACACCACCACCATGATCCTGGCGATCCCGTCTGTAAATGTTATACATCATGGGGAACCAACTGTAAATATTGTCCTCATTATCGAGCCATGTTTCAGTACCCAAAACAATGTCCGGGCTGTAATGCTCAATCATTTCAATCACCTGTACTTCCTTATTTCTAATGCTACGGAAGTTGATAAGAATAAGCTTCAGATTAATATCCTCGTTTAGAAAGGTTTTATGGACAGCGCCTTGAATACTTGAAACAAGATTTCCATTTGGAGGGTCGCAACCATCATCATCATTTATTTCCACAAATCCGGCACGGGGCACCCTGCAGTTTTTACGGGTGAAAAGAGGGCGAGATACAGAGTTTGGATGGGCAGGGATCACTAGCTGCCTGCCCATTTCGCGTTTTTTGGTGTGGTGCGCCTGACCGCATTTGGCTTTGGTGGTCTACCTTTAAATGGTTTGATAAGGGTGCCTTCTGGCCAAGGCATTTGCTCTTCGATGGCCTCCACATCATCCCCATTTAATTCCACACAGAAAGATGAATACGTATTGTATTTTGTTTCCAGCTTTAGGCAGTTAACATCTGCGTTAATGAAATTCCGGATGGCAAAGCACACATCAGTTTCAGATGTGTCAGGTGCTAGCCTAGTAATGAAGATTCGTTTAAGATCCTTGAATCGTGGAGGAACTGCCACAAGTTTCTTAGGCAAGGTTAGAGCTGTTTCTGCATTCGAAGTCGCACGTTTTGGGGCAGACTTGAGTGAATTGCTATACGAAGCTTTCGTGGTTTCCTTTGGGTTAGACTTCAAATGGGATATAGGTTCAACGGACTTGTCATTTTGACGAATTGCTCCGACAATGGTACTTGACACACTACAATAATTAGTACGAGTAGGAGGAATTTTAGTGTCAGTTCGTGGACGAACTAAGGCATTTTTCCTCCGTTTGTTTACCACAGTTTCGAACCCGTCAGGATCGTCTGCTTCATAGCCATCTGATTCTTCTAAATCTAAGTTGGATGAGGATTTCTCGGCATTTACCGACAGGTTCACTTTTTCAACCTCGAAGTCATTCCTAGCCTGAGAATTATACTTATTTAAAGCCGGCGATTTTGTTTCCCTACATAGCGGCTACATCTTCCTGGAGGGAGCAGCTATAATCGACGGCCGCCATTGTTTTTGTAACCGTCTAGGATATCCACAAGGTGCTCTGCTATCGAAAACATACAATCGATTATCTGTATTCATTCTGGGGCGAACTCAAGATAGGCCGCGGACACTATAGTATCTAGTATGAGTGAACTTCGTCGTTATACCAGGAAAAAATGAACACTGCTCGTTCATCGGTTTCTGGCTATACCTATGAACTTCATACTTAACACATACAACTGTGAACTTCGCACTTATATCTGTGAAGTTCATAGTCATATCTACGAACTTCATATTTTACACATCCAACTGTGAACTTCACAGTTCTTGTGAAGTTCCGAAAATTCTTGGTTTCGGAAGTTCATAGATGGAAGTGTGATAATGTGAAGTTCAAAGTTCTAAGTGTGAAGCATGAAGTTCACAGATATAGCTATGAGCTTCACAGATGTCAGTGCGAAGTTCACAGCTGTATGTGTGAAGCATGAAGTTCACAGATACAACTATGAATTTTCTCGGTATATTGGTGAAGTTCATAGTCGTATTTGTAAAGTATGACGTTCGTCAATATTATTATGAAGTTCGCAGATATAAACGTGTGAAGTTCACAGTTGTATTTGTGTGAAGTATAAAATACGTATGAAGTGAGCCTCCAGGGCCACCATAGCACATAAGTCCATGGTTTAAGCGCACGTAGGACGATTTTATGGTAAACTCCTGACACTGAAGTAACGGCGCTACATGGCACGAAAACGAAACCGAAAGAGCCCACCAACAATGCCGCCACCAGATGGCGGGACCTACTCCGAAACCAAAACCGCATCCCTCAACGAGTCCATACCACTGCTTCACTAAGAGAAATAAATGCATTATTATCCAAAGTAAATTAATGGTTTTGTACGTGCGAGAGTTTGACGGTTTGACGAGAGTTCAAGATCTATAACAGAGGTTTTTTTTTTTTAACTGTTAAATGCTTCTTTTCCTTTTAAATTCTCGGTTCTCACGATACGATAGCTCAGTCAGCAAATCGGTTGACGTACAGACCTACGGAGGCTTTGATGCTGGATCAAGTCTTTGCAATATTCGATTTTTTTTTTATTTCATTGTATGGGCTGAAAACTTCACAAGACGCAAACGAAACTCCTCATTTGGCCAATCGGTATGACGTGTGTATGTGGTGGAAGGGCGGGGGGAGAAACGACGGGGATTGGGAGGAAGGGTTAACCAGAGTCCTGAGTCGTAAGAATTTGTGACAGTTGGAACAACAACTAGTCAAGAGGAAATAAAAGAAAATTCTTCAAATTTTGGTAAAGAACTATTCCACCTGAATTGTCCGCTTTCTCGTCCCTCCACCCCCAACATACCCCTCATGTTTTTTTGTTTTTTTTTCAGTTCGCCCCTGCGTGTACTCGGTATAGTTCCAATAGCTAGGTTATTTTTTTCCCCCAAAACGGTACGTACTTAGCGGCTGTTAGTGCCTACCGAAATTAGCAGTTCTAGTTTTCATTTAACGTACAAGGAATTATTCGGTAAATTGGCGAATGTTTTGGTGTGTTGATATCACGCCTTTAAAGGGCCGAACCATTTGAAACTTGGTGGTCTCTTTTACCAGTTTAGGTTTTTGATATGATATCACTCCTTTTTTCCGCTCACGCCTGAGATCTGTAGAGGAGCTTCGGATCCGGATGTCCGTGTAAAAAAAAAAGACTTAGCAGGTGGCCGGTACTCGCTACAAAACTCCAATTTCAATAATAAATACTTTAAAAAAAAACCTTTCAAGGTTTTTTTAATGTATTTTTTCTTTTAATAAACAGCCTGGTAGCAGCAACATTCCTAGCCTTAATCTTGTGATAAAAGTTATCTGATAATCCTCACAATGGCACATCTTTTTTACGCACGATTTCGTAATGTAAGCTTTTGTTCCTATTTCGCTATTTTCTGACGTAACCCACATGTTATCAAAATGTATGAATTGATAAAAAGATAAAAGTTACAATGCACCACAGATGAAAAACAAACCAATGAAGAAGATAGAACCAAGATAGAACGCTTTGTGTTGCTTAGCAACCACAGGATACTGACCTTGAATCCAAAGTCCAACTTCCTCTTTGATAGAACGCTATTTGCAAGGTGCACACTCGGCGTGCAACGAAACCAGGAAAAAACAAGCTACAACAGTTCCACAGCTTTCTCAAGGAATGTTGTCTTCGTTACTTAGTTTCTCTTGTTTGTTTGTGGAGCATCCATTCAAAACGTAACTTCTCACAATAACTTTTTTGGGGGGAAAAATAAAAAAAAAATAAGTTTCATGGGAAAACAAAAGCTAGAAAAAAAGGCTTCACTGCATGGATGTTTAAGCCTTTTTACTTCTTTAAACTGAAATTTAAACAAATCTTAACTTTTTTATTATGCCCATCAGGAGGGTACAAGGGTTCCCGCAGAACAGTAAAAAAAAGGGGGGGGGAGGCTCTCGTCACATTTTCTGACGGCCTTTTATTTACAGGTATGTTTTTTGGCAAGTTTTATTTTGGGGACGCCCATTACTTGCCGAATCAGTATTACGGGTCCTCTCAAAAGCCTTTATTTAAAGGTTTTTGCTTTGGTTTTATGGATTTTTTTCATGATTGTGTCTACCAAGTGGGCAAAAAGGCAAAGTAAAAGGCATGTTTGCAGGGAAAATGTTTCTCATCATTCATAATTGATGTAAATTCTAAATTCCCATTTGTTAACGTCATAAATTCTACAACAAGTTCCAGCGTAATTAAAATATTTCGAGACTTATTTGCAACATACAGGACGTGAAGAACTGTCGACCCCGGTTTATAAGTTAAGAATTTGAAATGTTTTTGAAAGAATGCGGCATCCGCCATGTGAGAAGCTTTCCCAGTAAATTCTTGCTATGACTAAACCATGCGCAATGGCTGTTTGCCGTGACGTCACCATGAGTTAGCCAATGACGAACGAGAACAACGGCTGTTACGCCGTCTGATTGGACTAGCCCAGTCACGTGATGTGCACGTCACAGCAAACAGCCATGGCGCGTGGTATAATAGCATGGAAAACTTAGTCCGTAGTTTGAAACACTCCATGAAAGCCAGTATATCATAAGGCTTGACTGCAAATAAAAGCAAAAATAAATTTCTACTGCAAGCAAGAAATGTGTCCCACACCACAACACAAGTCAGTTCATCTAAGCTTTCCCTAACAGAAATCTCCCATGCGACTACCACTGATGTTCCGTCAGCAAGAACTAACCTTTGAAGTTGGTGACCAAGTCTCTTGCACAGACAATAGAGCAGTGACACGACGTAGTATTATTGTATATAACTCTATGGTGGAGCCTTAATGCGTTAGCTGCAAGGGGCACTTCAGAGAGAAACAGAAGGGCGTCATACTGAAGCCGATGCTGTGAAGAGTGATTTCTTAGACCTAAAACGCGCAATTTTTGTTGTTAGAGAAAACAACGTTATTTTAAGCCTAAGAAATCCACTCTTCCGTTGTTTTTCCCTCCATTTTTATGTAGTGCACCTTGTAGTTATGCCCTCCAAAACCCATACTGGTGCCAACATGGCGGCAAATGTCACTGCTCTAGGCCGAACGCAAAACATGGATCGGTTGCTGGAGAGGTGATACAGAAAGATTCACAATATAATTTTCACGTGAAATTAAAAAAAAAAAACGGTAATGTTAGGCAGAAACACGGACAACAGATACATCACCGAATACTGGAAGATGATGTAAAATTGCCAGGTGTCACCAGTTGGAGTGTCAATCGCCTTTTCAGCTCACTAGATGGCGCTACCGCTCAAGGGGAACACGTTTCAAATCATCGTTTTAAAAATCAAGTTCTGTTGAGTGATAGTTTATTACCGAAAAGAAAGATCACGCATCTCCTACGAAAACACTGCAGAAAAAAAAATACTCCCGTAAAAATAACAAGACAGACAGAAATTCAGTACGGTACTGGCTTTCCTCCAATATACAGGTTTCAGAGAGAACCAACATTTCAGCTGATGATACTAGAGATAAGGGTTGGATAGGTTTAGGGGAATTTAAGACCACAGTGACCTCCTGCATAAACAGGCTAGGGAGACAATCACTAGTTGGCTGATCATTCCTAGAAGCAACGGTTGGGTAGATTTAGAAGAATTTAGGACTGCTGTGACCTCGAGCATAAATAGCTATAGAAAGAATTACTAGTACAGCAGATGACACCTAGAGGTAAGGGTGGTGTTGGTTTAGAAAACTGAAATGGTCTCCTACATAAACAGGCTAGGGAGGATTTGCTAGTTTAGCTGATCATACATAGACGCAATAGTTGGATAGGTTGGATAGGAGAGTTCGGGCTGTAGGATCCTCCTGCATAAACAGGTTAGGGAGAAAATCACTATTTGAGCTGATCATGCCTAGGGGCAAGGGTTAGATAGGTTTAGGATCATGTGTGACTGCAGGATCATCCTACTTAAATAGGATAAAGGGCCATTCAAAAACCACGTGGCCGTTTTAAAGCCATTTTTAACCCTCTACCCCTCCCCCCTTTGAGGTCATCTGTGGCCAGATCTTGGACCCCCCCCCCCCCAAAAAAAAAACCACGTGGCTCATAGCCACACACCCCTCCCTCCACGTAATTAAAAAAAAATTACACCTTTATGTGTTTTCGACAAATGCGGTACCACTTCAATAAAATATGTGTTATTGTGCTGTACCAAATTTGGTGAATTGATAGTGTTCGACATGAAAATCCCAACAAAGTCCCCCCATACTCCACTTTCGCTTTTAATAAATGCAGCTGTTTGATTCATCGTATGAAATATCTTCACCAATTTTTTTTGGAGGGCGCTAGGTATTGTAATTATTATTATTTATTAGAAAAAGATTTTTCCGTGCCATCAGCAAAAATTGTTTCCTGCGTTAGGCCCAATGTACCCTTCCCAAGAGTTAAGGATTGCTTAGATTAGATAAAGGATTGTTAAAACCACACGCAAATTATAGGGCCAAAATAGGACATCCATTAAAGAACCACCATATGCTGCTGCGGATTCCCGAACGTGCAGGAGAAAATGAGCTAGCCAACCCTTTGTAGTAATGATATAAATGTGGCACAACATCGTAATCAAATTTGTATCGTGTTCGTGTAGCTGAAAGCCCATCGTTTTTCCCATCCTCTGGCTTTATCTTCTTCGATGATATTTACGGCCAGTTTATGGAGAGGGCACGTGATGTGGAAGGAATTTTTCCACCTGCTGGTGTCTGTTTGAGTGTTTATATGCAAAGCTGATGCGGCAAGGCAAAAACGAATCATTGGTTTTCCACGCGGTTCCTCGATCAGTCCTCTACAGAAACTGTCCTCCCCGTACGATGACTGTACTACAGTACTAACCAGATCTTAGCAGAATTATTGCATGCACTAGTAGATTGGGCAATATGGCCGACGAAAGCGCTGCTGGTTCGGTTGATTTGACCGGCCGCCGCTTTCTGTCAGCCGAGGGCGGTAGTTACCGTTACAAAGAACACCACCTGAGCAGCTTCCATTCTTTTCCTTGAAACACTTTCCAGATCCACGCAAACATGTCGCTTTTTACTGAAGAGATATATGCAGTAGAGAAATTTAATACTTAACGTGGAAAAGGGTAATACGGACATTTATTTATTTCTACCTGCAAAAGGGAAATATTTCGCTTTTTGGTACCTGTAAGCTACTTCACAGGGTTACTGGGATAAGTTAGTGAATTACTAAGGTTTTTGTCAGTTGCCACTATTTGTAAGTAGATGTTGCGACTCACCAATCAAAAATTCACCAATGCGACTAGCTTGGCCAACTGCTGAACAGACCTCGAAGAAATGAAATGGTTACTCGTGGCGGCCATTTTGTCTATCTCCCTACTATCATTATAGGTCGGGTCGGATAGTTTACTGGCCATGCTCTTACTTAGTGAGAAGGCTTCATTGAGTTACATTCTCGGATAGGAAAATGGCGGAACACGTAATGTAGTTTATGATGACTATCTTTATTATAGCAATAGAATGCCAAGAGCAGGACTAACAGATGCACTGCAAAATACATGGACATTCCCGTTCACACCCCGCCTTCCCTCCCATTCTATCGCTTTGGCTTCAGCGATACGTACCATGTGGGGAAAAAACCCTGTCCTTCGTCATTTACGACTTGCCCCTGAGATGACCGTCTAGAGCAACAATTTGCAAATTTCAATAGTATTTAGTCTTTATTGATAGCTTCAAGACCCTAAGCCATGCGCCCTAAGTAAACTTAAACTAAGTCCATCAAGAAATCCAACACAAGCAAGTACAATACAATAAATACAGTATATACAAGAAATATAGTCTTTACAGTCACAAGGCACATAAGCCACGTATCCTACCAAATAAACCCTCAACGCAACCCCATTTCCTCCTTCAAAAGCCAAAGCCAAAAGCCCAATGCCATGCTGCTGTCAAGCATTACCAGAACACAGACGGAAGGAAGACGTTCCAGATGCCTCTCAACAAGTAGGGAGGCTCCGATTCCAGGGGAACCTAGTAAGCTCCGAGCACGTTGCAAAAGTGACATGTAGTCACGGATGATCATCGCCAACGAGTCGGTGGTGCCTCTTGCCAAGGCTCGAAGACGCACTTGAGTGAGCAACTGTTTGGCTCTGACTTTGACCGGGACGTCCCCCGACTAAACTAACAGCGCAAGCACAGGGGTAGATGGCAAGCAGCCTGTTACCACCCTCAAGCAACTGTTCAGTGACCCCTGGATATCCTTCAAAGGCCTAGTGGAGGTAAGCAGCAGCAGAAAGTGAAAATCAGCGCAAGCCCTCGAATGTACGCTTTGTATAGTTCATTTACAGTGGCTCTCTTTGCAGCTGACTTATTGCCTGCAACTGAATTCAGGATATTGAGCCGAATAGACTTGAATGCAGGATATTGAGCCCAGTCAAGACGCGGATCCAACCAGAACCCGAGGCACCTGACTTTATCCTTAGCTACAACGGGGATACCGTTCACCAGGCTAGACCTAGTGGATAGGCCTTGATGCCACGGTGGAGCTAAAAGCGCATAGCCGCAGACCGAATCCTCCGCGCTAAAGCTTAGCGCATGCGTCGTACATGTCTTGGCATGTGAGGTCGCACACACAATGAGCCCACACCCGGAGTTTCACGATTGCTTCCGTCATACGTTTCAGGATTAAAGAAATCTCGATGTATATAGCCCCCTCAGTCGGTGTTTCCTACTTATCTGTTTAGGGTAAATAAAAAAGGTACGGTCAAAAAACACTGTTGCAGCGCAATTTTTTGCATGATCATGCCTGGACCTGCTAAAGGTGTTAACATGGAAGATTTGGTCTGCGGCTAAGCGCTTGTGGTGGAATGAATGAATTAATTTGTTTATTCGGGAGCCTCGGCCCAAAGCCACATACCCCCACACAAAAGTAATACAACATTACAGCAACTACTCAGACTACATGGAAACTATTCATACAGACAGATCAAGTACGGGGAAAGACAGAAAGTGGAAGAGCGGGGGAACATGGAACCGTGGACACAGCGAGTCACACACGAACACCCGTTTTCTTGACAAAGTTGATGATAGCATTCATCCTGGCTCTGACGCGCACCATCGACTGGAAATAGAGAAGGCCCTCTAGACTTTGGTTCGGATGTAGGAAGTCATCCAAGACCCACCGGTGGCGATCAGTGGCCGCGCACTCAAGAAGAAAGTGCTCTGGAGTCTGCGGGTGACCACAATCTGGACACGCTGCAGATGTTTGTGGTGGATTGATTGATTGATTTTAATGGTGCCTTGGCCCTCAGCCATGCGCACCGATACAGTAAACTAAAAGAACAACAACAAACGACAAATAACCAAATAAATTACCAAATAAATAACCAAGACCAAAAACCAAATGAAAACCATACATATATTACCCGAAGGTCTTCATCACTTCCACTACTACCATCCATCTCCAGCCGCATGACACAGTAACAGGACCACACCCATCACGCTCATCACACACATCTCACACGTCACCCATCCCACATCACACCTTCTAAGTTTGGATTCTACTTCCACTGTGTACAAGTATAACCATTGCACAAGAAAGGCACCATCATCCCAGTGACCCGAGGTTTTGCCAGGAAGATGCATTGCGTACTGCAGGCATGAATTGTAACTACACCGTGCACAAGAAAGGATAGAGTACTCCTCAACAACCCGGGACCCAACAGGCCAAATTACACTCACTAGTTTCAACTCCACAGTGTACAAGGACAGAGTATCCCCTACTGTGTACAAGAACTGTGCCAAATGCAAGTCGGAGAACCACCACTCCACACGGCAGTAGGTAGCGATGATACACACCACAGAAAAGCACCCAGGAAAGGACAACTGACTCACAGCTTGATCTTAATTGCAGCACAAAAATTCGCGACCGCTCGTAGCCTAAGTTCAGAGCAGGGTCCGGAAAGTGTTAGCAATTCCCCGGCAGACCCCAACGAACCAACCCTGTGGAACAGAACTTCACGCTGACGAGAGTATTTTCCACACACAAGTAAAAGATGTTCCACCGAAGCCTCAACTCCGCAGACAGCACACAAGGGCAAATCCATCCACCCCAACCTATGCTGATGCGCAGGTAGCAACGAGTGACCCGTCCGTAGCCTCGAGAGAAGCCTGGCTGACCAGTTCGGCAGGCCAGCCAGGACAGAGCGGACACTGCACTCTGGGTGTATAGAGAACAGTGACCTCCCTGTAGTCACTTCTTGCCATTCTTCCGTCCACGCGTGCTGGAACCAGGCGGAGACAGCACCCTTCTTCCACTTACACGACAGAGACAGAGAGACACAACTGGGAGAGTCTGTAACTGCAACCTTGGCTAACCCATCGGCGATCTCGTTGCCAGCATTCCCATCATGTCCCTTGACTCGCTCCAGGGCAACAGTAGACCTGCGCATAGCAACCCATAGCTTCCAACAAACAGAGAAAACTGATGGGTCACTAACAGAGAGCAGTTCAATGGACCGCTTCACCATGCCTAAGCCTACAAGAGAATCTGAAACAACAGCAAACGAAGGCAGTTCCAGGTCAATCGCAATATCAAGAGCAATCGAGATCGCGGCAAGCTCACAAACTGTGCTTGCGTCAACACTCTTCAAACACCGCTTTATGTTCAACTTGAGAGCAGGGACCGCAATGCCAATGCCACCGCACCTGGTCTGAGCCACGAATGACGCATCACAGTACACCCGACAGCTAGTGGAACGCCGATGAAAGACCTCCTCCAGGCCTGGGCACCAGGTCCACGGGCTCAGTGGCCAAACATCTGTCACATCACAGAGGGTCAGACCGGACAGCGACAGGATCAGAGAGGCCCCCTTCCCAGCTGTGCCCAGAAGGGAACGGGCCGTGGCCCCAAGGGAGCAGTAATCCACCAAAATCCTTCCCAGCGGGTCACCGGAACCCCTGCTGAAAGCCCGCATACAGAGAGACACTGGTAATTCACTGGCTCTGTGATGGAGGGGAGGCTCGCCACACTCAACCCAAAGTGACTGAACCGGGGTGGTCACTAGGCACCCAGTGACCGTCCGGAGACAGTCATTTACACTCACTTGCAGAGACCGGATATGTTGTGGCATGGAGCAAAGGAAAGGCAGATGATAATCCAAGGTCGTCCTGATGAAACTCCTATAAGCCGCCATGAGAGCGCCTCGCTGAACAGTTCTGTGACGAGCCAGAACTTTCAGGATGGAGGTGCGAGCTTGGATCCTCTCTCTCAGCAGACGCACGTCAGCATCCCAGTTCAGGCAGCTGTCAAGGACAACACCAAGATACCTGACTGAAGATTTCGACGTTACGGCGACGCCACCAACCGTGACTTGAACTGACACGTTTCGGTGAGCAAGAATCGGCGAGAAGATGACCACCTCAGTTTTAGCAGGAGCAAGCTGAAAACTCCTATCGCCTAGTTTCGCTGTAACAGCATCAAGTACAGTCTGGACGTGCGGGACAACAGAAGCATGGTCATCGCCAACAAACCACATTGCAACGTCGTCCGCATAGCAGACTATGTTCGCAGAGGCAGACATTTCCAAGAGGACATCATTGATCACAACAGCAAACAGGGTCAGGCTTAGACAGCTTCCCTGGGGAAGACCACGGTCAGACAGCGTTTCAGTGGACCAATAGCCATTGATTTTCGTGACGTATCTCCTTATTCCCAGGAGGGCAACAATCGCGTCTACAAGTTTCTTCCCAACACCCATCTTGCACAGTGCAGCATGAACCCAATCAATCCTAACCGTATCATACGCTGCCTTAATATCCAGGAACACAGCAACAACAATCTTACCGTGCGCCCACGCCTCTCTAATACTGGACAACAGAAACAACACAGCGTCTTGGGTGCTCCTGTTCTCCCTGTACCCATACTGTACCGGTGCCAGAGAGTCATGGTATTCCAAATGCCATGCCAGCCTTCTAATGAGCATACGCTCATACACCTTGCGCAAACATGAAAGTAGAGCAATCGGTCTATAATTGGCGAGGCATGACCTGTCCGAGCCAGCCTTATGCAACGGCGCCAAAATGGTGAAAAGCCAGGACGGAAGAACAGAGTTGCCATCAAACAGCCCCTGAAAGAGATGTAGCAAGCCACTTTGAGCTGGTCCTGACAGCCTGTGCAGGCTCTCATAGGAGACACGGTCAACTCCTGGAGCGCTGGAAATCTTGCACTTAACAAGCGCAGCCCGAAGTTCAGAAATGACGAACGGAACATCAGTGACCTGAGAGGGAGCAAAGGGAAGAGTTCTTTGAGGAGGAAGACCACTCGGAAGAGCATAGACACTAGCGAATCTCTGATTGAATGCTTCAGCCATGTCAGCTACGCGCAGAACAACCCTGTCCACTTGCTGCGAGCTGTAAACCCAAGTTAATGAGACCCTGTGGTCTTGGGCACGCAGGGAGCGTCAGGCAGATGCAAGGGACCCTGAAGCCTTGACTCTGTCATATAGGCGGTTACCATAGTTGCCTTCCTCTGACCGAATAAGATACGAGGACTCCCGAGACACAGGTACTGCGTAGTGACAGCAACAATTAAAAAAAAAGGGTTTAAAGGGTTTAACGAGCGTTAACCACTCCTGGTCATCTGCAACAATTTAACAATTTACAACAACAATGTATCTGGCAACAATTAAGCTCTCTCAACAATGAAATATGATCGACTTGGCGGCTATACTCTAACGTGCGTCTAGGTTTATCTTGATAGGAAGGTCGTTATGGTCGTTGAATCTTGGCAGCGACACTCATAGCGTGTGCCTTAATTCTCATAAGACCAGTACTTAATCCTAACCATCTGTTTTGTTTATATTTTACCTTGCCATTCAGTTGTTTAATATATTTGTTGCTAAGTATCACACAGGATTTGTAGCAAGAGAGGAATTAGTTAAGGAACTAACGTTGACCATTACGGCGACCAATCGAAGAACATTTATAGATACTAGCTGGATATCGCATGCGCAAGCGAAATACTTTATGGGCACCCCCCCCCCCCCCACTTTCACCCATTGTATGGTCAGGTTTTCCCACCGTAGCCTCTGTCCCCCCTCCACACCCATGCTACCCCCCCCCCAAGTCCCACCATTGTGTGATCTGAACATCCCCATCCCTGCTCCCCCTTCTTGGAACCCCTGGTGTTTGGTCGGAGGGACGTAAGCAGCGTTTTCAATTGGAGGGCGACAACCTTATTCTCAATGTGTCTGAATTGCCTGTTTCTCCGTTTGCCTGTTGAGCCTGCAACAATGATCGTGCATGCAGTGATTGTTATTCAACCAACGTTGAAACTATCCAGTCGGTCCTAATAGCCAGCATTATTGAAGCATTATTTCGTTTGTTACTGATTGTTACAGGGCACATCCGTTGTCATTGTATGCCGCTCGCCCTTTTTCTTTGCTACCGTGCCAAGAATCCATGCCAAAAATGAACCTGCTCGCCCTCTTTGATTATAGTGCATGATGAATTTGCTATCCTTACCTAAGCGTATTGTAGATTTTGTTTGGATTCCCGCCATTTTTGCCATTTGAAATAGTGATATTAAACGACAAGGCGGTCAAACCGAATAATAGTTCGAAGGTTAAATCAAAAATTAGAAATTTGCTTAACGCTTCGAAGTATCATTCGATGGATTAGTGTGGTGATATCAAGACTTCAAGTGGCGAAAACGTGTCGGAAATCATTAACATGTTCTGTAGAATTACTCGTGATAAAACGTGCAGTTCTTGAACGAATTATTCACCACAACACATACTGTGTCAGATACCAAGAAAGTCCGTCACCATAACTTATAGTAACCGCGGCCTATCTTGAGTTCTCCGCAGAACGAACACAGATAATCGATTGTAGCAGAGTGCCTTCTTGATATCCAAGATGGTTACAAAAACAATGGCGGCCATCGATTAAAGCCAGCCCATCCAGGAAGACGTAGCCGCTCACAAAATACTTGCAGGACTCAAGATACACCGCGGACACAATAGTTACGTTCCGGTACGTCATTCAAATCGTCAAGGATACACGTTGACTGTGGATGTTACAAGAAGGAGAAAAAAACTAAATAAGTCAACTGTCCATTACGTTGGACATTAATAAAATAGTGATCAGCAGTTTGTTTCTGGGTATAGTTCAGAGTGCTGAAACCCACATTAGCTATACTTTCACAGGTGTCAGTTGGTCCGAAAGTCAAGGTTGATTTGAATTTACTATTCAGCCACCTGGGGAACGGAAAGAAACATCGCAGAATCAGAGACCGTTGCGTCAACAAAGACGAGGCTGCTTGGTCGACCAGGGTTGGCTGTACAACAAACCAGATTCCAAAGTCTGGATGTAGCAGTAGGTATAGTAGAATTATTTATGTAGTTTTCTTTTTTTTTTTTTTTTTTTCAGTATGGACACATTTTGGCATCTCTGATTACGGCACGTACCGTTTCTTTTTATGATTAAACTTGCATTTCATGCCATTAAAGATCTACGACTGGGGTTCCTTTAGACCCGTCCTATTTTCTTAGCTTAATTTTAAGTTTATTGTAAATATACTGCGTTTTGTTTTTGTGAGCACAGTGTGTGTATCTTTTTTAGTTGTGTAATTAACTTCAGTCCAGGTTTCAGTGTCTGTTAAGTCCATCCATGGACCCATTCGTTCTCTTCACGAATAAAGTTATTATTATGATACTCATAATAACATGAGTATAAACGAAGAAACGCAATGGAATATAACAGAAATATTCCAGAAATCGACTCAAGTTTGAGTGTGAGATGGCAAATGTGAGTGCAAACATCTAAGGTAAGCTTGGTCAACAATTTTAGTACAGCCACAAAAGCGAATGTGAGGGTAATTACATCTGAGGGTATTTCTATAGATGCGTTTTGACCCTTACACTCACCTTTAGCCCCACTCACACTTGAGTGGATTTCTTCAATACGCCTGTAAGCCTCCTCAAAACAAAACTTGTTACGGATTCCAGCCATAATTTTTGGCCGTTTGAAGTCGTCATATCAAACGCCAAGCTCTTTCGCCAGGTTAATCCAACCGAGCAATAGTACACTCCTCAGCCGCCGCCGTTAGCCACCGCGCCGCATCTTTCTGAGTAAGCCGAACAGCCACCGAATATTTTTCGGCTGCCGCCTGGCCTAGCCGCCGAAAAAAAATAAGGCTAGAGCCGCAAATTTTGAAGTTTTAATGCATCAAAATAATCATGAAGATACTGCATCACTGCATAATATTCAAGTATTTCATTTAAGAATTGAAGGCTTAGCCAGTGTGATTAACTTGACGAAAGAGTTTGGCTTTTGATACCACGACTTCAAACGGCCAAAAACCTTGGCAGGAATCCTTAAGAGACAAGTTTTGTTTTGGGGAGATATCACATCATTTTGGTCCAAACTGATAAGGGCCACTTATTTTGTAGCAGTTACAAGGTGAAAAGCCGAAAAGCCAGTCGCACGATCCCGTTATTTATTTTTATTTTTTCCTCTGGTATAGGATTCCATTATTAGGTTTTTAGGGGGTGTTGTTGGCTGGCTTGTTACTTTCTTTGTGTAGTTTTTAAGTTAGTTTAGCACTTTAGATGGAGTGAGTGGCACCCAGGCCGTGTCAACTCCTGCAGAATGAATAAATAAATAAATAAATCCGAAATCGCATTATTCAGCATAGTGAAAAGCAACAATTCTGTATTTCGCGTTGTTGTCGAGCTATGTACTTACGTACTTCATCTTCATTGTTGTAATCATTACACGTTGTTCATTGTTGCTCTAACCCAGGTTGGGCTGGTGCTCCTTAAAAACAACAACAACAAAATGCTGTAACTCTGCCCTTGATTCGTAACTTCGAATCTACGCTTTCCCTAACACTCAAACCAGCAAAAAGCATGTCACAGGTGACCTACAAGGTGTGCATTGCATAGGAGTCCAAACGTTACTGATGACCACCTAGTCTGCAAACAACCATCGTAAAAAATCCTACAGAGCAGATGCTCAATTTCCAGCTTCCCCGTCCAGAAAAAGTTCGCTAAAACGTTGACTACGGATAGAATATTTTGAGTTAGTTTCTTGATAGTTTCCTGTTTGTTTCTTACTAGTTTGTTGCAGTGGCTTAAAAGGACATAAATTTTTTCGGTATGTCGGGCAACTCGTTGAGAATAGCGTTTGCAACATTTACACAGGTTAGAGTTAATGTCGCAAAATCACCTCGCACGCAAGAAAAAAACAAGGAAATGACTGTGTTGGCAACATTTACATACGGTAGAACTAATGTCGCAAAACTGAGTCATACTTTCCTGTAGATTTATGTCCCTTTAACTGTAATGGAGTAGAGCAAGCAACCGCTTCCGGGTGTAGCGCCTTGCGACGAGGGGGCACCCTCACCGGCCCCAATTTGAACCTTTTTTTTTGTGTATGTGTTTATTTTTCAGTTAGTGCTGAAGATCCGTGAAAGTTGTGTCC
>JAHWFP010215815.1:0-29337 GCA_023313725.1 Lithobius niger
TGCTAGAGAGAATAAAAAACCATTAGGTATACTGGAGTAATGGATGTTTTATAAATACGTGAAGCAGTTCCTCATCAAGCAACCTACAAAAGGTCAAAACCGACCCGAGAAGAAATGCTGGCGACAGTCAAGGTTTGACGCAGGTATTGCCAATTTCCACTCGTGACCGCGTGTACAAATAAGGCGTGGTGCAGGATCGAAAAAAGGAAGGTCAATGCTGATTAAATTATGAAGTATCTTGTATGTAAGTACGAGGTCGGCTTTTATACATCGCAGTTCAAGCAACTCCATACCCAACCTTACAAGTCTTTCATGATAAATAATTTCCTGGAATCCAGGGAGATTTTTTGTATAACAGCGCTGGACTTTCTCCGTGAGGTCAATATTTTTGGCCCGGTATGAGGACCACATAGGTGTAGCATAACGCATAGGACGCACAAACATCTTGAACGTCTAAATCCTGGTGGCAACACACGCAGATAAAAAAAAAACACCTATTTACAATCATGGAGCAGCGGAATGCTGCCATTGCAACTTTCTGGTAGTGTAAGGACTGTTTTAAATTCGTAGTGAACCAAATTCCTAGGTCCCTAACCTCTTCAGTTTGGGGTAAGGTCTCCTGATCAAGGAGGTACTGGGGGCATTTATTTGCATTCCCGCATGAAATGATCAACATTTTTGGTTCGAGATTGGGGGCTGCTACCTTGGGGACCACCCAACAACATCGTGAATCTGGGCATCCAATTCGGCTGACGGGAGAGAAGATAAATTTTTGGCTCCGATCTTCAGTTCGTCTGCGAACTTCCATCCGAAGGTACAAGCATCTCCAATCCTAAAATCATTTATGTAGATTACAAAAAGGATGGGTCCGAGAACAGAACCATGTGGTACACTGCAGGGGACAGATTTCCATTGTGAACACACATCCTCAACCACCACCCTCTGTGTGCGCTCCGCAAGGAAAGCTGAAAACCAGTTTTTTAGGTTACCTTCAATACCACAACTACTAATTTTAAGAAGAAGTTTTCTATGAACAACCGACTCAAAAGCCTTTTTAAAATCGAAATAAATTACATCCAGGGGGGGGGGGGCAATATCTAATGCGAAGGTCCATCTATCCAAAACTGCCAGCAGCTGGTGGGTCGCAGATCTATTTGGAAGGAACCCAAATTGATTTGTCACTAATTACTGGATGTTCATTAAAGAAATTAAAAATCTCGTCCCGTATGATCGATTCCATGAGCTTACATGCCACACATGTGAGGGCAATTGGTCGATAGTTGCATGGATCTGAGGCCGACCCCTTTTTTAGAATTGGTATTACGTTTGCCCTCCTCCACATGCTGGGGAGCTTTTTTTGTGGAAAGGAAAAAGAGAAGATAATTGATAGGGGGTATGATATTACATTTCCCAGTTGTTTTAACAGGTGAGCCGAAAACCCGTCAGGTCTGCAAGACTTGCTAGGTTTCGATTTTTTCATGCATTCGACATCACAGATGTTTCGTAAAAATCACCTGGGTGCATGATGGTTGGGAGTCCACAAGCTGTTTATCTGGCAGACCAGGATTTCCATCATCGAGTATGGTGTTCGATGCAAAGAAATCACTGAAGATTTCTGCCTTCTCTACTTTATCTTCGACGAAATGTGTACCCATTTTGAAAGGTGGGAGGGTTCTCGAGCAGGAATTTCGGCTACGGTACAGTTTAAAAAGGGCAGAATGGCTGCCCTCGTGAATTGCTGCCTCCTCCCTCTCCCGACGCCATGACTCTACCATCTGAGAATACAGCTTGCACGAGTTACTGTATGCAAGTAACGATGTAGGACAAGGGTTGGCCTTGTGACCTTTCCAGACTTTCAGCTTTATACTACGTAGCTTTAAAATATGGTGTGGAACGAATATTTTTCCGTTGTTAAGGGGTCTTGGCTTATCTCGACTCAGCTCGATATGACTCGAGAGTATATGTGAAAAACATTTCCATGCCTGTTCTATCCCGCAGTGCATGTTGAAGACAATGCTATCCCAATTCACAGAGCTCAGGGATGATTTACGGAGATCTATATTTAGTTTGCAAAGATTTGTGGTACGTTCGTTTCCAGGATCTGTTTGGAGACTGAAGTTTGAGAGGTTCAACATAGAATTTACAGTACAATGGCGGCTATTCCCAAAGTGTGTCCCTACACTCAGGCATACACCAGTCTGTTATCACAAGTAAACACCAGATCAAGGATGCTTTTCCTTCTGGTGGGTTTGTTAACAAGCTGTTGCAAGCAAAGTGTGCAATTAAATCCAGAAAGTAGGCGTGGTGACTGTCACCGGCCGTCGATCTCTCTTAGTCAACCGTTGACAAGTTAAAGCCACCCAGTAAGATTGTGGAGTATTCCAGTAAAATCTAATTTCGGATAAATGTACACAGGTTAAGAATTTCACAGTCAATATAACTATTGGGTAAATAGCACATGATGAAATTAATTTGACAAGATGGTAAACAAATACCCAAACATTCCTTGGAAACCCCCACCCCGTCACAACCAGAGGGAGATTTGAACAAGGAAGAACCAGCAATCCCCATCCCTGCTTCCCCGATCCCTTCGAATTACCGAGTAAGCAAGAGAATCACATAGCATGGCATCAGTAACTCCATAGCCCAACCAAGACTCTACCACAAAAATTATGTCAAAATAATTATCCCCATGTAAAAGATCCAAAAAACAACCAAAATTTCTCACTATGCTACGCGCGTTGATTAGAATGCAGGATAAATTTTTGGCAGACAGTATGTTCGAGGCTAATAGCACTGGGACTTCCCCACTTAAACTTGATGGTTTTCCGATGGAGTGAGAACTTTAACAAGGTTTGATTGAAGCACTGATTTCCCTTTTGCTGTCAGGTGGGTTTGTACTCGTGCAAGTAAGGTATGAGCCCTACAAATGTCCTCGTCCATTGAAATAAAAGAGAAGTTTCTGCGAACACACATCTGGTAAAGTAGTGAATTCATATGGATTATCTTTTTGTCCAACTCCCTGCAGGAACGACTCAATCGAGGAAACAAGCCAATGATAGCAATTTTTTTCCTTGGGAACTTCAGCCTGACTGATGACACACAGTCCTGTACAGATGAAACAATTTGGAGAGTCCTTGTCGATACTGTTTGTTCGAACGCCCACTATCAATGATCCGAGAGTGTCCAGTTTACCTAGAATCGGTTCCAGCTAAGCCGCGAGATCCTTAACTTGAAGACCGGGGAAAGTCCAAGTTTTAGAGTCCTGGTGGTTGCCGCCTCTCAGACTTCTAATGTTTGAGTCCCCGATAATCACGGTGTGACACCTCCAATTTGCACCTTGCTGGTCATTCGGTTCAGCTGTGGAATTTTGCTCGCTGTCTGGTATTGCACCCCCGTAAATTCCTGGTTTCCCATGGCTCTTTTCAATCCTTTTCGTGTTTTGCGAGTTGCAGAGTATCGAGACGTGGTGATTTTGAACAACTTTTTCCGGGACAGGTCCACCTTCATTGGTGCTACAATCTATATCAGCATTGTTGTTTACCCTTGCCTGCTTCTTCTTGCTCCTTCCCCGTCGAACAGTAATATTTCTATGTAATTCGTCTGGATGCTGGATCTCTGGAGCAGTCACATTTTCATCCCGACTAGTTTCTTGGTCAATGTGTGCTGAAATAATTTCCAACCTACTATCATTCGAAGTTTTTAGCTTGACCAGGAACTCCGCTCTGCCATTGGCAAGATTTGTAACTTGATCCTGAAAGTCAGGTTTATGTGTCTGCCGCTCCTCTAGTCTCTTCTGAAATGCGTCCTCGAATGCCGATGCTCTTGTTTCTGATTTCGAGAAAAGCATCTCTGCATGTTCCTCAAGTCTACGTTGCTGCTTCAGGAAGAAATCAGATGACCACTGAATAAAACATCAACAAAATCTTTAAAACGGGCTTCAAGTGCATGAGAGATCTGTTCTGGGATTGAGGTAAGTTTAGCACTGATTTCTCCCAGATTATGTCTTTTTCTAGGGTGAACTCTTCCAGCCGGCCCAAAAGCTTTGTTGAAAGATCAAGAATTGCAGGCAGGTTTAGATGTTCCTTGTCCCGTTTATCGCCCGTGAATGACAGATTTTATCTCAGGTCCAGGGGTGTACTCTGGGATGCCTGAGATGGCACAAAAGGTGTTTGTCAAAGCACTGGGTTCGACGTCTTTCGTCGCGCCTCCGGTGCTCAAAATCAGATGTGGTGCGTGGTTTTGTTGGCGACTTACACATACTGCCTCTGACACAAAATTTCTCCATTTCAAACGAATTGATGTTAGGAAAAAACCAAAAGAAACAACCACCCACACTCCAATTACAATTGTCCGCAGAAAACTTTTCACACTCCCCACATTTAAACGGTTTCTTTCCACAGTGTACTGAATTTCGATTGACCGCAGAAGTCTATCCACATTCACTACACTCAAAAGGTTTTTCTTTTTTCCACTGTGACATGCGATATTAATGTTTTCTGCAAAAAGACTTTCCACACCCACCACATTCAAATGGTTACTTTCCACTGTGAAAAAGTCAGTGCCGTGCCCGATTACAATTCACTGCAGGAGACTTTCCACACTCGCCACGTTCAAGCGATTTCCTAATACTGGGTACAAGTTTGTGCCGCATTAAATTACAATTGACTGCAGAAGACTTTCCACACTCGCCACATTTAAACGGGTTCTTTTCACTGCGTGCAAGTTCGTGCCGTTGTAAATTACAACTGACTACACAAGCCCTTCTACAATCACCACACTCAAACGGTTTTTCTAGTTACCACTATGGTCGTTTGACATCAGTCTCCTTTTCTGTGTAAAAGGCCCTCCACATTCAACACGTTCAAACGGTTTCTTTCCACTGTGAACCGGTGCATGCTGCACCCAATTTCAATTACATGTTGGGGACGTTCCACACATGCTACATTCAAACGGTTTCTTTCCACTCTGTAGAAGTTCGTGCTGTGTTGAATTACAATTTACCGAAAAAGACAACTTACACTCACTAAAATCGAATGGTTTCTGTAACACTGTGGGCAAGGAACTGTGATGTTGCTCTTTTTGCATAAACTACTTTCCACACTCACCAAATTAGAACGGTTTCTTTCTACTGTCTACGAGCATTACAAGGATGTCACCACAAAATTGACTGTTCATAAAATCCACATACAACAACTCACAGTCAAAAAGATAGTCTCCAATGAAGCACTGGGTCATTATACACTCGATTATAACTTGGATGTCGTGCTAGTTAATGCCAATCCAGGCAAAAGGATGGCAAATCAAGGGGCGAATTTCGCCGCCACATCAATGGGGGCAGTCATCATAAATAAGGACTGCTGTAGAAATACCCAGAACCAAACTTGACTGCTGCAGAAAATATTGCAAAATTGCTGCAGAAATAGCGAAGGACTGCTGCAGAAAGACTGCAGACTCACAGTAGAAATGCTGCAAAAAACACCATAAACTACTGAAGAATACCCCCAACAGCTGCTATGGAATCACTCCAGCGCTTCTAGAGAAATTTTCCAGAACTGCTGCAGAAATACCACAGAATCACACCTGGATTGCTGCAGATTTACCACAAACTGCTCTTGAATCACCCCCACACTTACCACAGAAATACCACAGAACTGCCGCACAAATTCTGCTGAATCATACCAGAAAGACAGTAAAAACACCCAGAATTCCTCAAAGTACTCCAGAATTCCATCAAGAGCTGATGCAGAATCACGCCAGGACTGCTGCGGAAATAACAAGAACCACACCTGGACTGCAGCAGAAAATACTGCAAAACTTCTGCAGAAATACTGCAGAACTGTTGCATAAAATACCTACAACTACTGCAGAATACCCCCAAGAGCTGCTGCAGAATCACTCCAAAATTGCTACAGAAATACTCCAGAACTGCTGCAGAAATAGTCCAGAACTACTGTAGAAATACTCCATAATTGCTGCAAAATAACCCCAGCCAGGTTGAAGAATTAATGCAGAACTGCTGCAGAAATACTCTTGAACTGCTGCAGATTCAAACCAGACTGCGGAATTTCTCCAAGAGATGCTGTGAATAACTCCAGGACTGCAATAGAAATACCCAGAGCCGCACCTGGACTACTGCTACAAAACTGCTGCAAAAATATCAAAGATCAAATCAAAATCAAAGATCTGCTGCATTAATGCTGCAGACCCACAGTGGAAATGCGGCAAAAAACACCTAAAACCACTGCAGCATACCCCCTACAGCTGCTGTAAAAACACTCCAGGACTGCTGTAGAATACCACAATATCACAAATATATTGCCGCAGAAAATATAGAACTGCTGCAGTAATAACCCAGCAATGTAGACGAATTATCACGGAACTGATGCAGAAATACTCCACCATTGCCGCAGAATTACTCTAGAACTGCTGCAAAAATTCTACAGAATCATACCAGGAATACTGTAGAAAACACGAAGAATTCTGACCGAACTACTGCAGAATTATCTCAAGGACTGCTGCTGAAGCACTCAAACACTGCCGCAAAAATATCAAGAACCACACCTGGACTGCAGCAGAAAATATCGCAAACTGCTTCAAAACTGCTGCAGAAATACCGAATAACTGCTGCAGAAAGGCTGCAGACACGCACTAGAATTGCTGCAAAACACCTAAATCTACTGTAAAATACCTCCAAAAGCTGCTGCAGAATCACTCCAGGGCTGCTACAGAAAAACTCTACATCTGCTGCAGAAATATTCCAGAACTGCTGCAGAAATGCCCCTGCAATGATAACGAATTACCACGGAACTGCTGCAGAAATACTACAAAATCACACCTGGATTGATGCAAAAATTACAACAAAACTGTGCTGTTTCACCCCAGAATTTCTGTAAATATACCGCATAAGTGGTGCAGAAATTCTGCAGAACATACCAGGAATGTTGTAGAAAACACCCAAATTCCCTCCCCCAAACTCCTGCAGAATTCCCTCTAGAGCTGATGCAGAATCACTCCAGGACTGCTGAAGAAATATCAAGAACGATAACTGGACTGCTGCAGGAAACACCAGTAGTTTAGAAATACGATTTGGTTGCTGATCCACCTACCCCAATGACCTTTGACCTTTAGACCGGCAGTGACGTCATACCGGATGTGACGTCATACCAGAAGTGACCTCATTTTCCAAAATGGCTGTGCCCTTGGGAACCGGAAGTGATGCCACCCCCGTTTAAAATCAGAAATTCCAGAGCTGCTAAACAAGCAGAAGCAGCTAATTTGCTTTACATTCAAGCCCTCTGTACCGAGCATTACATCGAATTAGCCTACCTTCAGAAGACCAAACCCGGTTTACTGAATAATCTCAAACAGCATCTACCGTCCACCCTTTTTTCGTATTTCCAAAGTTTTTTGTCATTATTGTGCTCCAGCCATACTGAGAATGTTTTCAACAGACGCAAACGTAAATTTAATACCCTCCTCAGTCGTAAGATTGATCTTTTCATTAACCAGCAAAAGATATGGTTTAAGCAAAATAAACAACCAGTTAACGCATCTCAAACTGCACCCCCCCTCCCCCTTTACAATATATTGATCCGACCAACAGCACCATCGAAAAGTTAGCTTTTCCTCAAAATAAATGGCTTTATAACCTAACTTGGCACGAAATTGATCCCACCCCCTCTAATATATTTTGTCTCTGGACCCTAAGTTTGTACCTACACCTAATATTAAAACTTTAATTCCTCATTTTATTGCTAAACTGGAAGCAGGCACTATCAGGTGCCCCCACAGGTACGAAATCCGTTCCCTTGCTCTGCAATCACTTAGGGCAACTTTGAAAATTAACAGTTGCAATAACTTCACGCTTGCTCAGGTATCACAAATCCGGCAATTTATTAAAAAAAAACCGGATATCCGCATTTTGCAGTCTGATAAGAGTAACTCCACAGCCATCTGCCTTCAAAATGACATTCATGAAAAAATCCTACAGGAATTAAACAACACTGATCTCTATAGCAAACTAGATCACAACCCTACCTCTAAATTTTCGGCCCTTATTAAAAAGTTCTTCAAAAAACTTATTAAACTTGGGAAACTGGCCACAACCGTTCTAGACAATTATAAGCATGAGCACCACCTACCCCTTTTGTGTTTCCAAAAATCAAAACCCACAAAGATAATCACCCTTTACGGTTAATAACTAGCGGAAAAAATACCCAAAATTTGGCACTAGTCAAAATAGTGGCCCCAACACTTAAACTTTTAGCTGTAGGCCAACATACTGTCCCTAACTCGTTAGCTGTTATTAAGGATCTTACAGGCACTCTTGTCCATACTGGGTATAGCTGGATATCTTTTGACGTGAAAGCAATGTTTCCCTCTTTGGATCATGAACTTATTCTCAATACTTTAAAGAAAAAACTCCAACACGACTCCACTTCACAAATTAACTTGGGACATTCCCATTTTTCTTGAGGCGGTTGAGCTTATTTTTGATACTACTTTCCTGCAGTACACTGGAAATTGCTTTCTCCAGCATAATGGCGTTCCTATGGGTTGTCCTATTTCTACTTTCTTGTGCGATATTGTTATGAATGAGGTTGATAACTTACTGGTCAGCCAGTTTACTCAAATTGCTTACTATAAAAGATTCATTGATGACTCCTTAGCACTCTTTCCAACCAGCATTCCTAACGACATTTTTAAATTTTTAAATGGCTATCATCGTTCCCTACAGTTTACAATGGAGGCACCTGGCAATAATAAAATTGCCTTTCTTGACATTACAATCTTTACGAATAGCCACAATAGAGTTGAAACTATCCATTTTCGTAAGCCAACCCAAACAACCAGGACTAATAACTTTCAATAATACACAGACCCAATTTATCTAGTTGCTGGGCTAAAAAACGAGCTGCGCCGAATTTATGCCCATTCCACCAATAAGCTTGTTTTGCTTGAAGAATTCAAATACATCTTCCATAAGTACCTTAGCAATGGGTTTCCGTTACCCACTATCAGTAAATATAATAACTTTAATTGGCTCTCCACCTCTCGGAAACAACAACATAAAACCGGATTTCTTGTTGCGCCTTACATAAGAGGAGTTACTGAACCACTTCGAAAGAAGTTATACACTGATAATGTGCGCCTTGTTAGTAAAAGTAGCCGCGCTCTTCACAGCCAATTTCAGCCTCCCCCCCCCTCCCATCCCAATACCAGTACTACAATATGCCTGGCAGATTTACAAAAGACACCATTTATAGCATACCATGTGCCCATTCTGGATGCACAGCCACATATGTAGGCCAAAGTAAACAGGAAATATGTAAACGACTGGGTTCCTACAAAACAAACTTTAAATTAAAGAAACAAGAAAACTCACTGGTTCAACACTTTCAAAAAACAGGGCATGAACCCGAAATTTCGCAGACAAAAATTTTATTTCAAATTCCTCACACCAAAACACGAGAAAATTTGAAAACACTTCGTATTCATTTAACCAAACCACCTGTTCATAATCACTTAATACCTATAGCCAATCACCTACACGACTACATTAAGTTATGCAATGACGCTGGCATCAACACGTTTCCACCAATCAAAATCCAGGGACTCACTATTTAAAGCATAGCCGACCGAATTATCTCTCATTCGACCAGCAGACTTGGGTGAGTTAGGTGTGACTGTTGGCACATTCTTTTGAATTGTTTTTTTTTTATTTTATTTGGTTTTATTTTTTAGCATGGAACCTTGCATCCTTATGACTTGCAAGTTTTATTTCCATGGCCCTGCTCTGCTGTTATTTTATTGATTTTTATTTTTATTTTTAAGTTGTTTGACATGTTTTAAACCCTTCACCTGAAAACGGTTCCGAACTTGGAACCGAAACGTCGTGATTTCGTTGTTTCACCAGCACTTAATGGCTACTCTGTATGTGTTTTTAATTTCCCAAAATGGCGGTGACCATGGAAGTGAATCTTTCCAAGATGGCGGCCGTTTCATCAATCTGGAGGAGGGTGGAAAAGTGCTTTTTGCTACCTTTTTGAGTCCTTTTGCTACCTCTCAGCAGCAAACGGAACTGCGAACATTTTCCAAGATGGCGGAATCATGCAAACCAGAAATGCGGCCATTTTCCAAGAAGGCGGCACCCTTGTGAGTGCCAATATTTTACCAAGATGGCCGCCCAGCAGAGGTCAAAAGTTAAATGTCAAAGGTCAAATGTTAAAGGCCAAAGGTCTAATGAAAGGTCAAATATCAAAATTTGTATGGAAATACGATTTGGTCACAGTGACATCATTTTCCAAGATGGCAGCGGCCTTGGGAATCGGCAATTTTCCAAAATGGTGACGTCCACGTTAACCTAAACTGCGGCCATTTTTCAAGATGGCGGCCATTTCATCAATCTGGAGGAGGGTGGAAAAGTGGTTTTGCTACCTTTTTGTGAATTTGTGATACTTCTCAGCGGTGTTCATGCAAACGGAAGTGCAAAATGGTGGCTCCTATGTAAACTGGAAGTGCGGCTATTTTCCAATATGGCCGCTCTCATGCCAACATTTTTCCAAGATGGCCTCCCTCTCGACCTTTGACCTCAAGTGTGTGAATGTGATTTGGGTACCCTTTACGGGTGCCTAGTTTATATTTGGAAATGTGTGGGGTTTCACGCAAGGTTCAAATTCATAAAAATAAATTTGAAACAGACTAGGTCGTGTGCACTCTTTTCCACACCACCTTAGTATTTAAAGTGTCCTACTAGTAGATAAAAATATTTCAGACACATCCAGGAGGTAAAGTGCTAGGTGCGTTTTTTTATGTGGTTTCCCTCATAGGCATAATCCACATGATTTGATAAGGTTCATTCGGTTTTTTTGCCATGCGTCTATTTTTGCCATGCGTCTATTTTCCACACTGACTTTCTTTTCCTCTTTTACCTGCAGTTTTTCCTATAAGTGGCTGCTTTTTTGCCAAACACACTTCACCTTGCAATTGGTTTTTTTTTCTGATTGCAATTTTCTTTTACTCGCTGCCTTTTTTGCCAATTCCCTTTACGTTGCGCTTCAGTTTCGTTGGCGCACGCTTTTCGTTTGGCGGCTGCATCTTTTTCTAACCTACTTCAGCTCAGGGTGCATCGAGTTGATGATTCAGGAACAAATCTAGCCTTCTTGCAGCTTTGGCTTTTTCTTCCAATCGTTTTGCCTCACCAAATTGCTCGGCAACTAGCTCTTCGTGGGCAAGGCTTACACTTTCTTCGTGCTCCTCGTCCCTTATCACATCCACCTCAGAGTCGAAGTCGTCAACATCCCAGTATTTTGCTGCCAATTGCAAAAGTGTTTTTACCATCATCTAGCACAAAACGTTTGTTGTCGTAGGGTGAGAGTAGGGACTTGGTAATTTTGACCGTAATTAGCTTGTGGCCAATGCTAGCAATTCCCGTCAGGTTCCCTTCTGAAGTAGAGATTTTGACATCAACACGGACTCGTAGTCGTCGAAATACAACTGTTTTTTTACGAATCCGGAATGAAATCCCATGGCTTTCATGGTCGTTTCATGGCCTGGAACTCTGATAGCGAACATCTTCGAGTGTAAACCTGCTAACTCCAAGATGAGGATTCCATCCATCTCGTCTTTCATTTTCCCAAAGACCTGTTTGTCAGTTGTGGAGAAAAGCTTGTGATCTGTAGGGTAATTACTCGTAATCAAATCGCTCACGGTCCTGTAGCATATCTTCATATATATCATGAGTTTCAAAGTGATAGCAGAGGCTGTCTGTGTCGGTAAAAAGAAGCTTGGCTCGTTCATCGTACTTTGGCTGAATGAAATCGTAGTGGAATTGGAACATGGCTAATTTAGGGAGATCCAAGATAGGTAATCCTGAATATGTTGGAAGATCGCACATTATGCTACGTGCACGCCAAGTAATTTCTACCAGGTTTTTGTGCAGGATGTTGAAGAAATCAGCATTGAGCTGAGACGTGTACTTCAGGGAAGATTTAACGTTTGTGCAAAGTTTGACGTTGAGTCGGTCCTGTTTATTTTCCATGGTCTTGCCGAACACCGAATTATTTATAATTTGAAGTAGTCCTTCTCGAATGGTTGGGTCGACTCCTGTCTCTTGCTTGTGTTTAAATCAATGTATTCTTTCATCCAGAGCTTCTGGTTGAAACTCAGGATTCTTCGTATGTGCCGGAGAATTAGCCCGTGACTTCGGTAAAACTTCAAATTACGGTAATGCACAACGTACTTCTTCTTGTATAACAGATTTGGAACCAGTTTGGTATTGGGTTTAATCTTGTGTCCAACATGGTTCGCTAGATTTATAGAATAAGGGGACGCTAACTCTTCCCTCATCTCCAACTTCTCTGAAGCTAGACGATAGTCATTGTGACAGTCGTGCAACTCTCGAGGATAATCGAGATCGACTTCTAGAGTGTAACCAATGTCCGAATCGTCTGATACGGTGTCAACATCGAAAGATAGAACCTCTTCCTTGGTTAGGTCTCTGGAACCCATCATAAAGGAGAGGATCGCTCATGGCCAAACCGTACAGGTTGTTCATGTATAGGTTGATGATGTAGCTGGTAGGTTGATTAGGATCAAATTGGTTGCCAGATAAGTATTTGTTGTTGGCTTTAGCGTACCTCTGAGCTATGAATGAAACACTGCCTTGAATGCCGCGAGTGATCAGGTTGTGTTTGCCGGCTTGAGTGAATACCTCTAATTTGAACCCACATTCTCAGGAGGGCGGACCAACTGAATCCTGGTGTCGAAATATAATAATAAGGGTCTAATTTATTGTTTTCATCACATAGTTTCCGGAAATCTTCAAACACGTCAGCTAGCAGAAAAACATCAGTCATTTGATAAATTTCATGGTAAGAACCAAACTTCTTGACTCTTATTTTCCACCAGAGATTTAAAGCTCGTACATATTCTTCTCCAGCTAATTCTTCGTTCTTTAATTGTGAGAAAAAAGAGCATCTTGTAGGTAAAGTTTCGCTGTCAAAAACGGCCATGTTCCTCACGTGTTCATAGGGGTAAACTCCCTTCCGAGTTAGAAGATTCAGAACATTTTCTGTAGTTTTGTTGTCGCCAAACCACTTTGATTTCAATCCCGACTTCAAGGCAGCTTCGAGAATAGGGAATTTACCATCTTCACGGCTTCCAACCAAAGTATCCAGCGAGGCTTTTCAGAAATTAACGCTGTCTATGAAACAGAGACTTACTCCTATTTTCTTGAACATAATTGTCATGCTCTGAAACCGTCCGGTGTTCCGACTGATGACGCCTATTTTTCCAGGGAAAACTGATTGTACTATTAAATTCATGTCATAACCCTCCAGACCGTGGAATATGACCGAGATGGTTCTTTGTTCTCTAGCACTCAAATTACATTTTGAGTGAGCGGCTCCCCTGTATTTTCCACTGACGTGGCAATGGTCTCTGACTTTATCTTCACTCTTCGGCAGAAATTTGTGGAAGGGTTTGAATGGTTCCGCGCAGTAGTGACAAATGGTGGCATTGTAGAAATCGAGTGTTTCTTCCTCTGTGAGATTTAACGATTTAATGTCCGACAACAATTTCTCGTAATCTTGACTTTCTTTACCCATGCACTCGTAAAAAACATCAACGGCATCCACTCCCAAGTAGTAATTTCGGCTAACAATTTCCCCGTCCTGGCCTATTACGACCTATTCAAAACAACAAGGTTCATGCAGGTGCATTTTGGTAGACAAGCTCGTGGAAGGGTCGGGGTGAACAGTTTGGATGGGTCGAAGCAGGCACTCAAAGTCAGCATAAACTATTCGGCTGAAGGGGTTTTTGCGATTGAACTGGTGAAATTCCAGGAAGTTTTCATCAGGTTTCTTGAATCTGAGTGATTGTGCAGGTTGATTTTGAAGCATTCGTTTCTGTGAGCTAGTTGCATCCATTCTCTTCCAATTCCAGCGAAGGAGTTTCGGCAATAGAATTTAGCATGTGCTCCCAAACTGTGGTGGCATGGAAAATCATCAATGCACCTAATGGAGCAGTAATGCGTATTTAAGGAGTCAGACCCATAAACCTCTGCACTTAGCATAAGAAGATCTATAGGCTGACCATCGAATTTTTTAGAAACTCGAATAGGGAACAAATCTTCTCTGCGGCTGTATCTATGATGTTAATCGAAAGATCGTTCATGCGTTCAATTTTGTCAATTTGGTCTAGCTTCGTGGGATAGGTCAGCATTAAAGTTTCGAACATCTCTTCAAATTTCCAGTAATCTTCAGCATCGGGGCTATACATCTCCAAGTCAGAAGCTAGTATAGAATACAGGAAACATTTTTCATCATTCAAGTTTTGTACATTGGTTAACATCCAAGCCTTACGTTATAAACCTTTCGGGCATGGAATGAAAGATGAAACTCGTAAAGGTTGATATCTAGCCACCCTAAGTGCAAAGTTTTTTATTGTAGAAATCACCCATCCACTCCCTCGCTCGCGCAAGGAGTCAATGAACTGCCAGATCTTATTAAAAGCTTCATCCAATAGAGCGGGAATTTCGTTCGAGTTGTAAACTTCAGTGTACCGTGACCAAAATTCAGTTTGAATTATAGTAGTGTCTGACGAACTTCACTCCCAAACAGATCTGCACTTTACATTTACAAGCTGGTCCAGGCAGATGAACAACACCGTATGGAGGGCCAAACGCACTGACACCAGAAACTGAAGTGGGTCGAACTCTTCAATTACTTCCATTTCATAGAACCGATGATCAAGACCTTCATCAAGCAGTAGGGAGGAGTGTTCTTTCAAAGAATCGGTCAGTCGATCCCTAAAACACGCACATTCTTCGTCTTCGAATGGATGGGTAGAACGGAGGTGGTTTCTCAGCTGGTGCTGGCTAGAAAATACCTCCAAACAGTAAATACAGGTGAAAGTATTTTTTTCCATTTTGAAACCTGGAAAAGAAGGTCTTATGGTTTCAAAAAAATTTTATTTTTAGGAATCTTTTTTAATAGGAAAAATAATGACTTTTTTAAAATAAGGAACTTTAAAAAAATAATATTGTTGATTACATTTATTACGTGAAAAGTTTATTTAAGACTGTTAATATTATCCGTCCAGCAGTTATACTTGGTGTAATATCGCTTACATTTAACAAAGTATTGCATTTCCCATCTTTTCCTTTCTTCTTATGTAATACTTTTTCTACTAAAAACAAATCTTGGAACTAGAGTGTTTTGAAGTTCTGGTTCGTAAAAACGCCTAGCACCAGTACACCTGACTCGTCTTTTTGAAGTTAAGTAACAGGTATTGTTTTTTGTAGGCTACTTTACGGATTGTGAAAACTTTGTTAGTAAAACTTTGCAAATACCCCTTATCGAAAATTTTCCTAACTTTAGAAATCCTGACTTTATTTCCTCCGGCAAATTTTGTTTCTTCAACAACCGTTTAGTACTAGTTTGTCACAACAGAGGTTCGTGACGTTTGCTTATTTCACTAGGTTTCAGTTTTATGGTGGAATGAACCGTGTTATTGTGCTTGGAAACTAACTCGTCGATAATGCTTACCCACTCGTAATTCCCATGTCTAGTGAACCTTTTCCACATTTGAGTTTTCAGCGTTCTATTGAAACGTTATAACATGCTCGCTCTTTCTCAGCGTACGTAGAGTACATGTTGTTGTTATGCCGCTTGAGTAGGGCTTTGAAGTTTTTCTTGTAGAACTCACTACCTAAACCAACATGTAAATTTTTAAGAGGGATCGCTCCTGCGAGTATTTTCTTGAAAGTTTCGGTAACGTCTGTACCGGATTTAGATTTAAAGGGAATGGCCCAAGCGAACTTGGAAATCACATTAATGCAGGTCAGTAGGTAGTTAAAACCTATATTTAAGTTAGCATAAGGTATCATTTCCACCAAGTCAGCCTGCCATAGATCGTTCAGGCTCAGTACAATCACTTTCCGTCTTGGAAAATTTTTCCACGTTGGCTTGTGAAGTTCTTTTACGAGTTGATTCATTTTTTTTATTTCCCATTCCAAACCTTTTGTTTTCATAATTTTCTTAACGATCAAGGCAGCTAGTTTTTCCCTCCATGCCAGAGAAGGATCATCTCTCAGTCTTTGAGTTTTAGAAATTAGAACTTCATCCATGGCATGCCGATCTTTTAAGTCCGAGATCTCTGAGTAAGCTGTATCGTGTTCCTTGCACGCTTCGTCAAGTTTATTACTTCCCGGATCTCCTCGAGCCAACCTTTCTTCCAGTTTTTTTTCCAGGGCCACAGTATTGGTAGCCTGGTAAATGGAGTTCGACTGGCAAATTATCTATGATTTTATTTACGATTCCTTTCCCAGACTTCCTTTTCCTCTTTTCGTCCTGCACACCTCGCAAAATACAACTTGCATCTGTCGGTCTTTTTTTCTGTGATAAAAACAGACGGTTCAAAGCTGTTAGAAGTGCTACGTTTACATTTGACACAGTACTTCATCTTGATATTTTTTATTCCATGGTCCTTTGTTTTATATACGATTGTTTAATCTAAACCTAAATTTTGATAAGCCACCTTTTTCTTTCGAACAGTTATGATTCGTCTTTGTTGTATTTCTGATAAAATTTCGACAATTTCGTTCCTGTGTCCATCATGGCCGGCTAAACAAGATTTGTACAAAAGTTGCAGTCTTTTAATCAAATCATTAGGATTATCGTAATATTTGTAATCTACTCTATTCGAATAACCCGCGTTTTCTTTACGTCTTCCCAAAACGTACCGATAATAGACTTGTATTTGGTGCTACAACTAGATTTGGGTTTACGAGTATTTGGGTCGATGTTGTTATAAATAGCGTTAATATTTTTAGCAGTGTCTCCAATATTCTGACCAGGTAACAAACTATCGAGAAACCTTAGAGTGTGATGTTAAGAAACTCAAGCGGAGTGGAAATCCGTCTAGCTTGTACCGCGGAATATGATGGGGCGAGTTTATTACCGGTGCTCGTAGTTGTGTATTTGGTTTAGGACTCTGGAGGAATTCGCATTATAGGAGCTTTAGTGGGACTTGAATATTCAATGAGGCTTTAATCGAGAGCGGTCGGCAATGTTTTCTGACTAGGAGTAATTGCAGGGGACGGTGATAAACCAAAGATTCGTAGTCATCCTCATCACTTTCTCCCTTTATATTCGGGATAGTTTGCGTAGCTAGACTGTTTTTAATCGGGATAGTTTGTGTGGCTAGAGTGTTTTTATTCAGCGTTGTTTGCGTGGCTGCACCGATGACCAGTCTCGGTTTAAGAGTGCTTACTACCGGTTAAAAAAATTCTTGTAGCGATAATTCTTACTCCCTCTCACCCAAACGTCGATTTAAAAACTTTTTAGTCAAACGTCTTTTGAGTTTTTCGATTTCTCGTTTCTCTTCATTCTTTTGTTTAATAGGTAAGAACGAACGTTTCTATCTCCCCTCGTTTAATGTTTTTTTTAAACGATAAAAACCCATAAGGTTTTTCCAACAATTTTGACACAATGTTTTAAAGTCTGAATATTCCATGTCAGGACCAACATGATTATCATAGACATGTTTTAAATTTAACTTATCCACGGGGTAAAGGATTAATAAATTTGTATTATCTCCAACTACTAGTTTAGGATTTCTTGTGTAGGACTGACTGCAATAAAAAGCATTGGCATTTGAATGATGGCCTTGGGCAAAGAAACATTTGATGTTTTTTTTGTTTGTCTAAAAGGCAATCGTAAAAACAATCAGGTTTCGAAACTTTGGGTCTAGGTCTTCGGGCGGAATAAATCTATTTAAGAATCGTGAAAAAATGAGACATCCAGTCTTATTTTTTCCGCAATTTCAGCAAATATAGACTGCAAAGCTGTGTATTTAGGCTGGCATAAAGTTTTACTGTAATTAAATAACTGGTCATAGTTGAGCCATCTTTCATTACAGATGAAATTAAACAGTAGATTAGTTTTTCCGCAGTTTGCAGGCCCTATAATTAGACATGTGATATTCGAAGGTAGAAATGGATGATTTTTAGTTTCTTTTTTAGGCACAAGAAAGTCATAGTTTTTAGTTTCCATAGCTTTTTTATTTACACATTCAAAAAAAATGTACACATTTACCAAACCTATAATGTCTTCATCGGAAAATTTGTTGTTGAGAATGTCAGAATGAGCCACTCCAAAATCTACATTGTACCATAATTTCACATTGCTGGGAGAATCATCAGTGACATACACTGCTGTAATTTTTCCAGTGACTTCTCTTAAGTTTAAAGCATTGTAAGATGGCAAGTTAAACTAGGGTTTGTCGATAACATTTTTGTTAAGTTTCCCTTTAGTTTTGTGATATTTTCGTACACCCAAGTTCTAAGGCAGAGTGGTCTGTTGCCATCATCAGCATTTACTTTTTCAAAAGAGGGATAGCAAGGGTAAGTCATATGCATAGAATTTGGATAATTAAAAATAGTCATAGATATGGGTGTATCATGGTCAAACTGGACCTCTAGTTTTTTTACAAATGTATCACGTAAGACTTTTCAGCACTTTTTGAGTTTCTGGGCCGTTGGGTGAAATCCAACCTTTATATTTTCATTTTTCTTCCGAAATGGGGTTCCCCGAACCCTTTAAATCTTTAAACTGTATGGAAGAAAATAAGAAAAACTTTACACCATTGTTAATCTTGGTTCCTTTCTTGTTTTTAATTTTCAGCAGGTTTTTTTGTAAGAGATTCGAAAGATGTGTTTGCCAGGATGGTTGAGAGATTTTTGTGTGTGCCTATTATTTATTTTGAGGTTGTTCCTTTTATAATATATATATTGAAAACAGCCTTATCGAAGGGTAAGAAAAGTTTTGAAATTTCGTGTATTAAAAAAAGATGTCAGTCAATAAATTTGGACAAGCATTGAAAAGGACGAGGGGGGTGAACTGACAGGAGTAGGTCCGAGAGGACAGCCGGGACAAGGGTTTGTTTTAACCTCCGAAAGCAACTATGATATGCAAAGCAGACGTTTAACTAAAGTAGGAGCCGCTATCGAATCTGAAGACGCCGTCAATTATTCTCAGATTGGTTCACTGACAACGGACATTCAAAAACTTAAAACCCAATTGACTCCAGCCATTACTCTTATCGCCGTCAAGATGGCTTCCATCATTTCTAGCATAAATAAATACTTTGAATAAAGATGGGGCTGACGGGAATTTTTATGCGAAGAAAGAGCAAATTAAGGACATAGTTTTCCAACAGCATGCTGCTGACACGGCAACAAAAGTGTACGTCGACAGGAATTGTATATTACAGGATGATCAGAAAATATACTTCAACGCCATGGACAAGCCGATTAGAAATGTAAGCAAACCTACTTTACCTAGTGACGCTGCGTCTAAGGTTTACATAGACGGGAATTGATTGATATAAGACGACTAGAAGGCATAATTCAATGCCGTGATCAAACCTATGTAGAAATCTACGTGAACCAACTTTACAAAGTGATGCAGCCAGTAAAGTATTCATCGACAAGAATTGCTTGATACAAGACGAGCGGAAAGCATACTTCGATGCCACGAAAAACCAATTAGAAATCTAAGTCAACCAACTTTACCGAGTGGCACGCAAAACTTTGTGCACGAAAATTGTTTCACGATAATCAGTTTCTGGATGAAAAGTCCATTGGCTAAAGAAGTCGAACTTGTTCGTAAACTCAGGACCATTTTCAAACTTCATAAGCACAAGTTCTGGTTTAATTCGTAAAGCAATTTTATACTGCAGTGATCCGAGCATAGAACTGGTTGCTAAATGTATAGCAGGAACGAAAACCTTTTTGATTACTAAAATAAAAAACGGGCATTCAACAACCACCATTTTTGACACTCCTTACGAAATAGAAAAAAATTCGGCATTGCAGCACACACACTCGAAGATTTTCAAACAGAAGACATTTATTTTCAGTTAGATTTACACGTAATTTTTACTCATTTCATCCTGTTTAAAACAGCTTCGTAATTACAAGTCTTAGAGAAGTTACTTAGGAAAAATAAACAAAATTGTCCGCACCAAATCTGGTCAAAGTTTTGTACGCGTTCGTAATTGTATTAAATTCCCGGTCCCAAGTAGTTAACCACGGACTGGGGAGGACCCGTATTGCCAAAACTATCGAAATAATAGGATTCACCCGTAACGGTGGAATAGGCAACCCAGTGACTCCCGTCTCCATCATGGAAATCTTCCATGTTTAAGAATCCGTTTTCGCCAGTAGACTTAAGTTTTAAAGGAAGTGTGTCTTTACAACCTCTAAATTTTGAAATTTTCATTACTCTAACCAATGCATTTAAATCAAAGTTCGTTAAAGGTTTATTAAAGTCGATTAAACCTTGGGTGGTCTTAAGTAAAGACCTTTGCCATGGGGTAATTTTTTGCTTCGTTTTTTGTTTGGTTTTCTCTTCTTCTTCGACCCAGAACCCTCCACTTGCTTGTGATGTCGCATGAGTTCAGCTAAAATTTTTGCACTGTTTTGTGCCTTTTTTACGGCAGATACCACCCCCCCAGTTCCTCCCACCAAGCCTCCAATGCCAGCTAAAATGGGTCCTAGCAATGCTAACGGCAAAAAGCCACCTTTCTTTTTTCGAGACTTTGCCTCTATCCAACTTAAGATTAATTTTCCTGTCAACAATGAGTAGAGCATGACAGGTAGTATTTGCTGGTACGGCTGCTCTAAATTTAAGTTTAACTTGAACATCCACGATTCCCGACTGAAGCCTCTTGGACTGTTTTGAACAATCCAGCACCACGAGAGGATAGGCTCTCTTGAACTGCTGCAAGTCGAAACTCAAGTCGTTGGTGTCGTAGCATGGCTGCCTAAATTGCTGCACCATCCTGTACAGACCTACGTACTCTCCCATAGCAAAATTAGTATTGAGATCGAGAAATAGAAAACGTCAGGAATTTATAGTGACATGGGCATCTTGCAGACTGCAGTGGTCGAACACGGCCGGGTTTTTAACTAAAGAGTCCTGCCAGTTAGTTTGAAAATCTAGAACTATCCATCTAGGTTTGTCGACCGCGGCAGTAGTCAGCACTTGCCAGGTAAAGTTGGTATTTTGAGGGAATTCGCAGCTGTCATAGTGCCAGTGCCTAAATCCTAAATCCACGGTCGCTCCGTGGTCGATGAGGTAGAGTTTAAGTTTTTGGTCTTCTGAAGTGGTGACATGTGGTAAGTCCCAACTGAAGCTATTCAGAACGACTTTGCCATTGGCTGTTGCCGCGGCTTTGAAGATGGCGTTCGTATTGCTCGCTCGCATGAGTAGTGAGCACATGCTTAGTACCGTAAATAACCTTATCATAATTTTCGAAAAATCCCTTGACATGTTTCAATGGAATTGCGAAGGTAAAGCTTCCCTCGGAAGTTGTATCAGCAATGATGGATGCATGCCACTGTTTGAAACCCAAGTTGTTGGTTAGTTCAGCGCCGACCGACGCAGCACTATCCATTGCCCAGAACTGGCCAAACAAAGCCAGTTGTTCTGCCAAGCTGTAGGTAAGCAGTTCCTTCATTATGGTCCCGAAGCCCGGATAATTTAACTCATCCACTTGTTTATCACCTAGATGGTATTTGATATTAGAGAACAGGAACATGGGAGCATTATTAATCAAACTGACAACATCGGCATCCGCGTATACCGAGTCATCGTCCTTCAGCAACCTCTCTTTAATCAGGAGGTAACTGTTGGCCACATGCAGAAACAAATCTTGGTTTCGACGTGTATACGGATTTCTAAATTTACATTGTTGAGATTCGTGCCAACAATAGGGTTGTATCCGTGGTAGGTTTAAGATTCGACTGACGAATCGTACACCAGAGGTTCGTTAATATTTAGGTAATCTACTACGCTCATTTTTGGAGTGTCATTATAAATTTAATGAAAGCTTTGTTTCTTGGTGTCAAACTGATTGTTCTTTTACTATTAAAATAAGGAGTTTTCCCTTTTTTTCAAAGACAAGCATTTTTTCTCCTTTTATTAAGTTGTAGATCTCAAATGAAGTATCACCGTCAATATTTCACCATTCAGATCCAATGGTTTGTTGGTCTGTGATGTGAGCCAGACTCGTATTTTTCTGAACAAGTTAGGAGTAACTGGGAGATAAATTAAATTATGAGGAGGCTCTATGATTTTAAAACCGGGAGGGGAATTGAAATAAAAGGAATACAAAGTTGGCTGGGTGTCGTTGTTAAGGTAAGAATTGCCTATGATATCGGTGTGTGCAAAAATTGTATTGATGGCCCTAATGTCCACAGTATTTTGACTTTCGCTGGTTTTTAAATAATTCCCTAATTCAAACCCCAAGACACGAGCTAAACTCTTGTTGCCGGAAAGAAAATTCCGTAGTTTGGATAGGTAATTATCAAGTCGGTTCTTAAAGTGTTCAGATTTCGAAGACATTTTGCTGTAGCGTTTTGCCTCTATCGCTGTTTGATAAATTTATTTAATTCTTCAGTTTTGTAAGCCCTGGCAGTGACAGTCAGTTTTTTCCAGGTTGCACCAGCATCTGAGGTGTATTGAATTTCGTTATTTTTGGAAGTTATTTTTATTGTGTATACTGTTGTAAGTGTCTAAAGTAATTAAAGCCAATTCGTAACTTTTTTCAGGGTCCAAGCGAATGGGAGTGTCTAGAGTAATTCTCAAATCAGAATCTTTGCTGGAGAGAATAATAAATAGTAAAGGAACCCATTTAGTTTTTTTTTTACATTTTTTAAAACCATAAATGTAAAAATATCTGTTAGACCTTCCAGTTAAACAAACTAAAATTCCCCTAGGGTGGGGCCGGGAATTTAGTTCCCATTTCTCGGTTTTTCACTATATAACTCAACATCTATCAACAATTTGTATAATATAATCTAATAGGAAATTGAAGTCAGGTAAATTCTGTACAAACAAGTGAATATACTTTTTTGTCTTATCTCTGATCGTTTTTGAGAAAATGACGTTCAAAGAAGGGAAAATGTGGAAGTTGATGCGCTTGCGGACGGAAAACAAGCACCATCTTGGAATTTTTATTACCGAGCTCTTTTTGGTTTTTATTTGGTGTAGTGGCTAGTTTTAAAGTGGTATTGAAATGTTTTCATTTGTATTTTGTATCGAAGCTAAACAATTCAGGTTAAGAATGATAGAAAGAATAGACCTCCACCTTTTCTAAGCATGTTAATTTTGGGCTATGAGAAAACTCACAAGGGCAGTTTGAAACTGAAGGTAAGATTCCGTTACCACTACCAATCAAACAGAATTTAACTAGCTTCAATTTCTTATTACTTACTATACAAAATGTTGAGAGATGTCGAGTTATTTAAGAAAAAATTGACAATTGGGAACTAAAATCCAAGATGGTGGCTGCTTCCTGGCCCCCATCCTACGGGACTTTTAGTATGTAGACTAGAAAGGTCTACAGACATTTTAGGAAAAAGAAATAAAACCTGTGAATTTGTTTTTTTTTTTTCGAAATAATTGGTTGACTAAGTGTCATTTTTTTAAAGCCATTAATCTTGAAATTTGGAGTAATTAATTTGAAATAATGAATTGACGCACTTAAAAAGAAATATTTTTGAAAAAATATATCTTAACCCATTTTTACTAACACATAAACTACTTTCCCAAAAAATATTTAAAAACTAAGTGCCTTAACTTTATACTCAAATTTCCGTATCTCATGAACAGTTGATAATATTTCAAAACATTTTATTCATGATTTTTCCAAAACAAAATACATTACCACTGCTGTTACAAACACAAAAGAAGTATAAAGTTACAACACCCTGACAGAATTCCCTTCCCACCTCCTGCCAAACCTTTCATGGTCATGTAGCCTCCGCCAACCGACCAATTTTGGTGGGGGCCGTGTTTTTTTAGTGCAGTAAACTACACTGATTTTTACGGTCATGTCATCCTTTATATAACAAATTCAGGGGGTGTTCCCTTAATTTTACCCAATCAGGTGAAGGGGAGGGGCATACTATACCCAATCAAATGAGGGTTGGAGGAGCAATTTGTCCTTGACCTAATAAAAAAAAAAGGTATATATTGGAGGTTTTGAGCGAAAAATTCAGCGTGGTTTCAGAAATTACACACTCAAACTGCCCCACCAAAATTTGTCAATTGGAGGTGACTACGTGACCATGAAGGTGGTAACATATATATATATATATATATATATATGTATGCCATGAATAAAGTGTTTTGTAATATTACCAACTGCTCATCAGATGTAAAATTTAAGCATGAAGTTAAGGCTCGAAGTTTTTTTTGGAATATAGTTTATATGTAGGAAAAAATGGGTTAAAATATATTTTTTATAACAAAAATTATTTTAAAAACGGTTCTTTAATTTAAATTAATTTAAGCCTAAATTAATTTAAGCCTAAAAAAAATCCGTCCAAAAGGCAGTGTAAATAGGGTTCCATCCGTTTTTATTTTAATCCTGTTTGAGTGCATTTAATGTTCCACTGAAAATAATTAGTAAAATCAAATTACAGTTTTAATTCAGACGACATTACAATTTTATATTTCTATCAGATAGTTGGGGTAGGTTTATTCCGTTCTCAGATGCACAACTCAAAAAAGGATAAAAAATTCTAACGGTATCACACGATTATTTGTATTGCGAAAAAGAATTCGTCCATTTATTTTAAACGGAAATCTACTTGGCTAACTGTCAAATGTCGGCAACTGAAACCCAAAAGGTCAAGTTACTTCCTGGTTTTGGAAGAAGAGAATAAAAAAAACTGACCTATTCATTTAATCATTATCAGTGCAATGTCATAAGAGGAAAACAATTCGAATTTTTAGGACATTCTTAAGTGAGGCAGTTAGCCTAGTTCACAATTGGTGTAAATCCATTTAAATCCATTTTGAGGTAATAAAGGTTATACAAACGAACCCACTATAAAAATCTCTATTAAGTAATACTTAATGGTGATAGCTGAGCATTTGAGTTAGGTATACTACATCAAACTGTGAAGACTGAAAACTTAATATCCCAAAATCATGGGCGTGGCAGCAGTCTACTCACCCCCCCCCCCCCAACAATAGCATGTTGAACACAGTAAAAAAACTAATATTTTTATTACATTTCTGGACTGAGTAAGTGATTCTACAAACTTTCCCTTTGACACCACCCATCTAAGTCTGTAACCTTTGGGCTTGTAAGTGGGCATTTAGAAGTGGGCACTTATAAATGGAAACTTAGAAAAAAAGAAATGACCCTGTTGAAAGAAATTATTATAAACGCATATTATGATATGAAAAATGTGCCTAACTCCGTTTTTTTCGAAAAGTGAACTTACACCACTTATGAACTAACCACCTCAAGTAACAGACAACGCACAGACACAACAAACAGTGAGGTTTTATAAGGTAAGAATTTTAAATTAATATATCTTCGTGTTAGTTTTTCCAACAAATGGATGTATCATAGCTATTTTTTTTCCTGGGATGATAGAATATAGGCAGGAGAATGTCCTTTTTTAACTGATCCGAAGTCAAAACAGCAAAGGAACACAAATAAACTTTCCTGTATCGTTCCAGATATTACAGTCTTACTTTATTGTTTAGTCCACGTGAAACCTTCCTACTGTATTCATCCACTATACGCATAAATAAAGCATAAATATAATGAAGACATTTTTAATACAATGGTAAGTTACACATGGATTAAAGAGTACGGCAAAACTATAGTCTCTGAAACCTTACAGGAATAATTTTCGTAGCTTTTACTGGAGACAGTAGTGACGTCATTCAAAATGGCTGTATTTTTCAGGGGTACTTGACGTCACTTCCGATATATACAGGTTTCGCCATGTTGGAAAATGGCTGCAATTCATGTCCGCCGCCATCTTGAAAAAAATGACGTCACTTTCGGTCCACACTAGGCTGTATCAAATGGTCACAAAAAATGTAGCAAAGAGCACTTTTTCCACCCTCCTCCAGATTGAAGAAAACCTAAATATAACAAAACACAATTTTCCACCCTTCTCCAGAGTGACGAAAACTAAAAAAAAACGTGTGCCATCTTGGATGACGTCACTTCCGGTTTGACATCACTTCCGGTTTGACATCACTTCCGGTATGATGTCACTTCCGGTACGACATCACTTCCGGTCAAAAGGTCAAAGGTCATGGGGTATGTTCGCAAATCGCATTTTACCACTACTAACACCTACAACTACTGCAGAATCACTACAAAACTGCTGCAGAATTACTCCAGACCTGCAGCATTAATACTCCAGATGTGCTGTAGAAATACCTCATAATTTTTCAAAATAACACCAGAAATGTGAAGAGTTACCATAAACTGCTGGAGAAATTCTCTAGGACTGCTGCAGAATTTCTGCAGAATCACAAAGTTAAGCTGCAGAAAACACATAGAATCCCCCAAAACTATTGCAGAATTCTTCCAAGAAATGCTACAGAATCACTCAAGGACTGCTGCAGCAATATCCAAACCACACCTCGTCTGCTCCAAAAGCACCACAGAACTGCTATAGAAATTATACAGGATTCGTACCTGAAATTATGCAGAAAACACCTAAAACTACAACAGATTATTTAAAAAAAGCTGCAAAAATACTCCAGAACCACTGTACAAATACCCTATATTTGCTGCAAAGTAACCCAAGCAATGTTGACGAACTATCGCAGAACTGCTGCAGAAACACCACAGAACTGCTGTAGAATCACTCCAGTACTGCTGCAGAAGTACCACAGAATCACGCCTGGATTGCTGCAGAAAAACCAAAGAAACTCACTTGGACTGCTGCAGAAAATACTTTATAACTGCTGCTGAATTACTCCAGAACTGCTGCAGAAATAACACTGAACTTCTGGAGAATTGCTGAAGAATCACATCAAAAATGCTGCAGAAAACATCCAGTATCCCCCCAATTACTGCATAATTCCTCCATCGAGCTGCTATACAATCACTCTAGGACAGTTGCAGAAGTGCCCAGAATCATCACTGGACTGCTGCAGAAAATATCGCAAAACTGCTGCAGAAATACTGCAGGTCTGCTGCAGATTCTCAACAGATATGCTATAAAAACACGTAAAACTACTGCGAAATATCCCCAAGAGATGCTACAGAATCATTCCATGAGTCCTATAGAAATACTCCATAACTGCTGCTGAATCACACTTGGATTGCTGAAGAAAAACCATAGAATCACACTTGGATTGCTGCAGAAAATAGCACAAAACCGCTGCAGAAATATCACAGAAGTGCTGCAGAATCACACCAGAAGTGCTGCAGAAACACCCAGAATGCCTCAACTACTGTTAATTTCTCCAAGAGCTGCTGCAGAAGTGCCCAGTATCACAACTGGAATACTACAGAAAATATCTCAAAACTGCTGCAGAAATACCTCAAGTCTGCTGCAGAAAGGCTGCAGACTAGCACCAGAAATGTTATAGAAAACACATAAAACTAGTAGAATATCCCCAAGTGCTGCTGAAGAATCACGCCTTGAAAGTTGAAGATATATTCCAGAACTGCTGCCAAATCACACAAGTATTGTTGTACGAATCCGGCCTAATTGCTGCAAAATGATCCCAGCAATGTTGACTAATTACCACAGATCTTCTATAGAAATACTCCAGGATTACTGCAGGTATACTGTATAGGTATACTGTTTCACCTGCTTTTTCTGAGGAAATACCACAGAAAAACACCTGAAACTGCATAAAATACCACAAAACTGCTACTGAATCACCCCAGTAATGCTGCAGAGATACAACAGTACTGCTGCTGTATCACCTCCGAACTGCTGTAGAAATGCTGCAGAATCACACCAGAATTGGACGTAAACACCCAGAATTCCCCCAGCCTACGTCAGAATTTCCCTAAGAGCTGTTGACGAAACGCTGCACCAGAAACTTTGCAGAAAACACACAGAATCACCTAAAACCACTGTACCACTCCTCCAAGAGCTGGCACAGCAATGCTGCGGAAAACATGCAGAATCCATCCAAAACTATCACCGAATTCATCCAAGAGCTGCTGCAGAATCACTATAAAACTACTGCAGAAATACGCCAGTACCATGCCTGAACTACTGCAGAAACACTGCAAAACCGCTGCAAAAATACTCCAGAGCTGCTACGTAGTTACCCCACAACTGCTGAAGAATCACTTCAGGACTGCTGCAGAGAAGCCCCAATATTGATACAGAATTACCGTAGAATAGCTAAGAATTTCTCTAGGAATCCTGTTGAATCACCCAAGAATTACTACATAAATATCCCAGAACTGCTGCAGAATCACTCCAGGATTGCTGCAAAATTACCCCAAGAATTTGCAGAATACCCTTCCTGGAATGCTGCAGATCAGTCCTTAGTATGTACATATGTAACTCAATAACGTATTTGCCTACTACTCACTGACTAGGTTCCTCGAGTGAGAGGTTTTCTTGAGGATTGATGAAATTTATTCGACTTTCGACCCTCCCATTTTCTGACCTCACTCAAGTAAACCTCCCACTTAAGTAAACCTCCAACTCAAGTAAACCTCCTACTCAGGTAAACCTCCGACTCAACTAAACCTCCCACTTAAGTTAACCTCCCGATGAAGTAAACTTCCTACTCAAGTAAACCACCCACACAAGTAGACCTCCCACTCGAGTACATCTTCACGATTGATTAGGTTTACTTGAGTGAGGTTGCTCATTCGTCATCAGCACGCTCCTAAAATGCGGATAGGTTTACTTGAAAATTTGCTGCCTTGCATGATTCATGCGACTTTTCTGTACCGGGGGACGTGGGGGGTGTAGGTGTGTTTGTCCTCATATCATAAATTACCACTACTCCCAAAACAACGTTACTCACAACTACCACCTGTTTATCATGAACATTGAACAATCAAAATTTTAACAATCGGCTATCTTTAATAATTAGAAACGGGATTTTGGCTCTGGCTATTGGTCCATTTTGTCATCCAGATAGTTCCTGAACCCCATGTCTGATTTTGGATTTTTTTTATATACAGGGTGTTTAAAAAAACGCTACATGCCAATGTCGAATTTTTCGAAGTCCAACAACCATTCCGCGTTGCTTTAACCCTTATCCATGACCTCAGTAAAGAAATCATGAACGTTATTCCTGACATCAGGAAAGAAGCTTTTATCTGATTTTCAAATAAGAACGCAAAAGGTAACAAAAGTATGTGACAACCCTGGTTGGTAAATGGCGGGGGGGGGACAAACAATAAAAGCCCATAATTAGATTTCAAGTAAAAATTAAAAAAAACATTTATTTGGCCATCAAGCAAAATAACTAAATAAAGGCTTTTACAGTATTTGGATTCCAAATAAAAACTCAAAAG
>JAHWFP010215815.1:29437-120269 GCA_023313725.1 Lithobius niger
GCAACCAAACAATATGTGCATTTATTTTTTAATTTCAAATAGAAAGAAACAATAAAGCATTTATTTGGCCTTCAAATAAAATAGCTAATATAAATGCATTTACAGTATTTGGATTTCACATTTGGAATTCGCAAAAGAAACATATCCACGCCTTAAACGAAAATGATCCCGATCGACGCATTCATTTCTTTAAGGAATTCCTACATTTCAAATAATAATAAAACAAAAGAAAAATCACATGTGAAACCCTAGAGGGGGAATCAGGACTTTGCCACGGGGGCCCATCCCATTGCCGGGCCAGATAGGCAAACCGCTAGAACGCTGATGTTTGACATTTTGTTTCAAACCAGTTATAACGTAAATTAAGTCCATCATTAAGGTTTAGAGACAAAGAAAAATGTTCCAGGTAATGAATCACGAACGAAGGTGCTCGAACTGTCTTCCTCCAGCAACGATACACTCACATCTGCTTTCCACACCTGAGCATATTCTCCTGTATAAGTCAGGAGTAAATGTCTCAAATGCAGCAGTAATGAGAACCTGCTGTGTTGCAGTATCCTGGGCTTGTTGAAAGTACACCAAATCCCGTACTATTCCCTACAAGTAGTATAATAATGATAGAAAGTAGGCCCTTTTGAGCAACTCCCCGCTCCCCCCTGCAGGTCCTCTCCTAATTTTTTTTGCATTTAAAAAACGTGTCCTGCGTGTAACTCGTTGAGTTACTCATCATGAAAATTCCGTGCTATTTGAATATTTTTTTTGCAGGTTTTTTAAAGTGTTGTTGAGCATTTTTCAGAAGTTACACGTATTTTTTTTATGGATGAGAGGTGTGACTTTGTAGCGCGTGGACTATTTGATATGGGGAAGGAGTGGTTATTGTTATTAAAAAAAAACAGGGTCAATTTTGAATATGTCAATTACGCTAATTGTTTTTTCCCTAGATAGCATTTTTAGGGGGGGGGGGCAAATATCTTATGAGGGACACAAAATTCTACACAATAAAGCCAGTCAGTTAGTTTAAAAATTAAGTGGCGAGTGTTATCTGTGGGAACAAAAATCGTGTGGCAATCTCTCCATTTTTTCGGCATACTTAAGAAAAACGTAGTGTATCGGTTACGTTTTCCTGGTAGGATACTTTAAAGGTCACAGTTTGTTGGAGGTAAGCCAGCATAAATTATCGGTTAATATTTCCCAGTATGTCTGCAGTGTAGGCGGGCCATGACACCTGTGACGGATTTCGACATTATTTTCCTCCTTCCAACTAGTGGTTTGTATTTTCTTTTTATGAGCCGTTGCACCTCAGAGGGTTCCTATAAGGTAGGTAAATTCTTGTTTATTTTTGCAAAACAACAAACCTTTATATGAAGAGCAAATATGCGAAACAAATTAAATAAAATTTTTGGAAAAAAAATAGAGTTAGATGGCTTACCATACATTTGTTGTAGGATGGAAACCACGCACATTTGCATTTGTGCAAAAAACATTGAAAACTTGCCTTTTACGGGCCAAGCAAAATTCTTGATTCGTGCAAATCAAGTTAAATCTTGAGTGCCGTTTTGAACAAACCAAGTTAAATCCCATGACTTAGGGAAAAAAATGAATGATCCTGTTGGACTTAGTCAAAAAAACGCAAAAATCGAAAAATATTTAATTTCATTTCTGTACTGTGCAAGTAATTTTAAGCAACTTTCCATTTGCTCTTCATATACTAACTGATCTTAAAGTGACATTAAAAAAATAAATTTTTGACATGTAAAAACAAATTGTCAGATTGATTTAAACCAAAGTCAGGGGTTTTGGCATAAATAATCCATCAAATTTGCTATCCACACTGTCATAAACTAGTGCCTAACCCATGATTAAAATCTAGAATAGTAAAAAAAACACACGGAATTTTAAAAGGAGCAGTTGCTCGATACATTTACTTTAATTTTATCGCTTAGCGCTAACTGGAAACATTGCTACAAGAGTCGCTAATTTGAAGGTTTACTAAGCACAGAATCAAAAAAAAATTTGTTCTAAAACCTTATTTTACGGTTTGACATTATCCTAAAACTAGTATTAAGGCACATTTTATGTTTAAAATCAGTGGAATAAATAATCTTCTTACCTGCTCTTCCAGTTAAACCGTCCTGTTCGACAAATTTTTCCCTAATGGAAAATGCAGCTGTGGAAAGTCATTTTATATGCGTGGGTAAGCCAGCTAAAATGAAAATCCGTCTGAACAATTTCAAAATCCAAAACTTGGATTTTTGAAAAGTAGGTCACCAAAAACGAATAAATACCGGGATTTTCTGTAGTTCAAATCATTCTTTGGCCTTATGGTCGAGGGAGCAGTCCCTCTTCCCTAGCCCCCCGGAGCTAACTAAGAACTCTGGGAGGGTCAGGAAGGCAATTAGGCCCCAAGCACCCCAAGCACCCCCAAGTGCCCTCCTAGCTTTCTGAGCTAACTAAAAACTCAGAATTGTCAGAGGGCCAAGTAGGATACCCCCAAGCACCCCCAGCACACCCGGCACCTTCAGCACCCCCGGCGCAAGGTGGTTCATAAAAAACTTATTTTTGAAAATGTTTGCTCCAAAGGTCTTATTTGACGACAATGGGGTACAAAAAGTTATAGCCAAAATTTGATACAAATCAGTTGATATCTTCACCCTCCTCCACTTAATTGAAATTTCAGCCATTGTGAGATAGGAAAATGGCTGCGAAAACGACCATTTTATTCTTTTTACTGGCAATTTATCCCTATTAATGTAGGAGTTGCAATTTTTTATTGAACAATAAAAGTTTGAGAATGCAACTTACTTTAAAACTGGTATTTTGAGTGTATGTTTTTCTCTTATGTCTCCTAATATCAATATTTTCTTTGTTTCTGGCAACGGTAGAAGGTAGTATTCTATTGAGCGAAGGTAGTTTGCTGTCAAAACAGTTAAATAGTGAAAGTGATAGCCCATTGGACCATTTCATGGTTGAGCAGACCAGTGAGTAGGGATGGCAACTTTACCGATAGCCACAATAATGTCTGCAGATCAGTTGGCATTTAGTCAGCCGGCTGATTTGCTGGTGAACGTACTTCAAGGACAATCGGATATTGCTAAATGTTTCTTACACGAGAAACAAAAAAATAATGATTGAAAACTCAGCAAAAAAGGAACCAGACAATTCTATTATTGCAGAGGTTGTTGTCGCGAAAGTTGAGTGTTTACAAACGTGCGTCCATGCCAACTGTACGGAAAGACACAATTAAGACCAGTGTTCTGAAAGAGTATGAAAAACTTCGAAGTATAATCAGAATTTCAGCTTCCAGAAGGTATAATGATTCAAAGTATCCAAATCCCAATGATCTTTCGGACTTCTTCACAAAGAAGAAAGATGTGTTTCTGAAAGAAATTTCCTGCTGATAATCACAAAGTGTTAATAATGGAGAGCAAATTTCTAGCAGATCAGCGAACTATTCGGATGATGACCATAAGTAGTACAGTGGAAAAAGAGGCCACCGAGAAACAACAGCTGAATGAGTCAAGAAAGCAGAAGAAACCAGGGCAGCACAGGAACGACAGGAATCCCTATTCCAAATTGTTGTTGCTGAGAGTGCTTAGAGTTCCACGTTGATGAACCAAGTACCTCGATCTCATGTCCTGCTAGTGTTGTGAAAATTACATTGAAGATCGCTGGAGGGATATTCGGCAGATAGCAGAATCAACGGTTCGATTCGCAATTCGATCTCTGATAGAGCAACAGCTCCCATTATCAATGCCACACCTCGTGTATACAATATTCCAGAAGTATTTGACAAATGAAAAGTCCGTAGAGCAGTTAATACAACATTTGAAGAAGTTGATACAGTGCTAACTGTGTTTTCTGGTGGATTTTGTTACCATGGTCGAATGGATAGTACTTTAATGCAAAAAAAAATAAGCATAAAATACTACATATCGAGGATAACAGAGGAACATGTCACAGTTGTTTCACTTCCTGATGGAAAATTTTTGGGGCATGTAACTCCAAATGACGGTAAAGGAATAACTATTTCGAAATGCCTCTTCCAGTTTCTTCAAGAGAAAAATATAACAGACCAAATTGAAGCCTTGACATGCGATGGCACGAACACAAAAGTTGGCTCGGAAAGTGAAATCAATCATCTGATGGAAATGAGCATTGAATGATCTTTATCTTTATAATAATATCGGAGACCGGCTAAAAGGAAAAGGAAAGCCTAAAGAAAGCCTAAAGGAAAACCACTTCTTCCCTCCTCGCGCCCACATTGAAAATGCACTCTCCAACTTTTCGTGCAGCCAAAAAGGAGCCAGGCATGAGTGGTCGATCAATCTGACAAGTCTTCGAGAAGAGTGCCGGATAAATGTCCCGGAAAATGTGTCCCGGGAAATGTGACTGGCCCCGTGCAAAGCACGTGCTTCCTCTAGTAATGTAATATTTGCCTTGTGCATGCGAATGAACTGGCACTACGGCACCTCATCATAGAATTGGATGGTCCAACAACAGGTGCAACACTTTTGCTGGACCAATTGGAAAATTACTACCAGATGTCCGGAATTTATTTTGTCCTCTGATACAAACGTTTTAATCATTCTCGGTCTTTACGTAAAATGCCTGATAATGTTTGGAAGGATTTGTCGACAGACCAGAATATGTGGATGATTATTCAGCTATTTTGGTTACATATAGGCTATTTACTGTTTTTTAATGTAAATGTGAAATTTAAAAGTTAGAATTAAGTTATGCAAGTTAGTATTCAGTTGCATCAATGTAGAAATAATAAATGTCATAGAGCTGTTTGTCTCTCATTTTGCTTTAGTGTCAACAATAATAGGTATTTTTCTTAAGTCACTGGAATTTACTGTAGCAATTTCCATTCTCTATCTTTTATTGTTGTATAAAAAAACTGCAATTCCTCTTTAAAAAGGCTCAGTTGGCAATAAAATGAAAAAAGTAGCCATTTTCGCGGCCATTTTTCTACCTCGCAATGGCTGAAATTTCAATTAAGTGGAGGAGGGTCAAGATATCAACTGATTTTTATGAAATTTTGGCTATAACTTTCTGTACACGATTGGCATCAGGTAAGACCTTTAGAGCAGGCATTTTCCAAAAAAAGTTTTTTACGAACCGCCTTAGGCCGGCACCCCCAGCACCCCCAAGTGCTCTCCTAGCTTTCTGAGCTAACTAAGAAATCAGAATTATCAGAGGGCCAAGTAAGATACCCCCAGCACCCCTCAGCACCCTCGGCACCCCCAGCACACCCAGCACCCCAGCTCTCTCCTAGCTTTCTAAGCTAACTAAGAACTCAGAATTGTCAGCGGGCCAATTAGGATACCCCCAAGCACCCCTCGGCACCCCCGGCACCCCCAGCACCCCCAAGTGCTCTCCTAGCTTTCTGAGCTAACTAAGAAATCAGAATTATCAGAGGGCCAAGTAAGATACCCCCAGCACCCCCCAGCACCCTCGGCACCCCCAGCACCCCCAAGTGATCTTCTAGCCTCCTGAGCTAAGAACTCAGAATTGTCAGAGGGCCGAGTAGGATACCCCCAAGCACCCCCAGCAGCCCTCGGCACCCTCGGCACCCTGGTACCCCCAGCACCCGAAGTGCTCACCCCAACTGCTCTCTTAGGGACCTTTTGAAAACTTTAATTAGAGAATTTTTAGAGGGGGAGGGGCAATAGAGATTTAAAAATAAAAAACCTCAAATCTAAACTATAAATAACAATCCTGTTATATATCCTGTATCCAATATATCCAATACATATATCCAATATATCCTGTTTTGGCAACAGGATGATGATATGCGTCGATTATTAAAAAATTGAGTGATTTGGAGTGGTTTGCTTAAACTCCATAATTACCCATTATTTTTATAATGAAATACGTACCAACCTTTCACGGTGAATAACTGTCATTATAAATTAGCACACGATTACGGCTCTGGAAGATTATGACAAAAACTTTTGCTCAGGACTGTTTCAAAATGAGTACCTGCCGAGGTCGCTTGGCAGAGAAAAAAAATTCTCCGGTGATCGTATTTCGAGGCCTTAAAATTCTAGATAAATTATTGTGCTGTATTTAGACCTGACCGTTATACAGGCGTGAAAGTCAGTCTTAATTGAAAATGAGCAAATAGGAGGAAAGCCACCAAAATTTATACATTTTTAGGGACTTCAAATGCATTTTTAGGAGGTTTGCAAAGCTAAAAAAATCAGGAAACTAGCTAAACCGATGAAGACTTTCATGCTTGGTTATATTTAGACCTATGTCTTTGCTCGTATGTTCATCTCCAAACGTTTCCAGGGGGAGGCGATTAACATGAATTTTTTGGAGCCCTATTAAGAAGCAGCTGTAAGTGCTGTTGTTTAATTTTACATTTTATAAAACTTACTGCTATAATTTTGCAGTAATAATGTTGAAGTAATAATGTTGCAGTACTGTTAAAAGCAACCTTAAATGTTCAGCTTATTTTCAGAAAAATCCATCCTATTTTCTTTTTTTTTGTTCAAAAATACTTTTCAGTTTTTTTTGTTCAGAGCCACTCTCATGCCTGTCAGTTGCTTTGGCTCGAATTTCACCGGAGAGGTAAGCAAGAATAATTATTTTTTGGATTTATTCAACCTAACCCCAAATTTACATAAGCCACTGTTTTTTGGTAGCTACTTATAATTTTTCTTTGTTGCATTTCTGATAATATTTCAATCATATCATTTCGATGTAGGTCGTGCCCTGCCAGAGTGGATTTGTACAAAAGTCTCAGTCGTTTAATCAAATCATTAGGATTATCGTAATATTTATAATCAACTCTACTACCCGCTTTTTTAACCATACCCGTCCCTGTTTTCTTCATATCTTCCCAAATCGGAGCGATAACAGTCCTGTACTTCGCGCTACGATTAGATTTGGGTTTATTAGTTTTGGGGTCGTTGTTCTGATAAATGGCGTTAGTATTTTTTAACATGGCCGCGTAAGCTGCTTTAACTTCCGGCACGAAGGTAGATTCTTTCAAATTTTTGAAAACTAGCAAATTCCAAAGCCCGCGTCTTCCCACGTATTGCTACCCCTCGACCACTATATCATTCTGAAAGATTTTAACGACTTTATTACCGAAGGTTAGCTCACCTTTTTTCTTATCATACTGTAACCCGAATACTGGGTCAGTGTCTTGGGAATTTTCGATAGTTGTGATATTAGGAAGCTCAGGTGGGGTAGAAATGCGTCTAGCTTGCACTGCGGAATATGTAGGGGGAGTTTTGGACCGGTGCTCGTTGTCGCATATTCAGTTTTGGAGTGCGGTGGAATTCGCATTATAGGAGTTACAGCCGGACTTGAATATTGGTTGAGGCTGTAATCGAGAGATGTTTTCTGACTAGGTGCAGGGTAGGGAGAGAGAGCCGTAGTCATCTTCGTAACTTTCTTCTTCATCACTACCTTCTTCTTTGTAAATTTTAATCGGTGTAGTTTGCGTGGCTAGAGTGTTTTTAATCGGTTTAGTTTGCGTGGCTAGAGTGTTTTTAATTGGCATAGTTTGTGTGGTTTCACCCGAAACGGACCTCAGTTTCAAGGTGCTTACTACAGGTTAAAAAAATTCTTGTAGTGATTCTTCTTGCTCTCTCTCCCCCAAACGCCGATTTAAATTTTTTTTAGTTAAACGTCGTTTGAGTTTTGAGATTTCTTGTTTTGTCTCCATTCTTTTGTTTAATAGGTAAAAACGAACGTTTATATCTGCCCTCATTTAACGTTTTGTTAATTGCTAAAAATCCATAAAGCTTTTTCCAACAATTTTGACACAACGTTTCAAACTCTGAAAATTCCATGTCAGGGCCAATATGATTTTCGTAAACATGTTTCAAATTTAATCCATCCACCGGAAAAAGGATTATTACATTTGAATTGTCTCTAACCACTTGTTTAGGAATTCTCGTGTAGGACTGACTGCAATAAAAAACATCGGCATTCGAATGGCATCCTTGGGCAAAGTAGCGCTCGATGTTTTTTGTTTATCTAAAAGGCAGTCGTCAAACAGAATCAGGTTTCTAAATTTCAGGTCCAGTTCTCCGGGCGGAATTAAATCTATTTGAGAACCGTGAGAACCGGGAAGATGAGGGTTGTGCGCCCAGTTCAAGCTCACTCTGTTCGCCAAGCTAAGAGCACGAGCGAATGACCGGAAGTCAAGACGGAAGCAGCAGGTTGCTGGATAGACAGACAAGTCACCTGATCTGTTTTGAGTTGGCTTCCGCCGTTTCTAGCATCAAACAAAATGTTTTATACTTAGATGAAGCTGACGGGAATTTTTATGCCAAGAAGAAGCAAACTAAGGACATTGTTTTTCCCAGGCACGCTGCTGATGCAGCATCAACAGTATACGTGACAGAAATTGTTTATTACAAGACGACCAAAAAGTATACTTCAACGCAACCCACAAGCACTGTGAAGGAGATCGCTATTACAATTAACTTGGCAGCCTAATCAGCTGGTTTTGTAGTTATTAAATGAGCCCTGATCTGGGATAATCTTTTTATAACTATGGCATTTAGTTTTAAATTCAGTGTTGTTGGATTCCCCGTTTGTACCCCCCCACCCTCGAATTCTTGGTCTAGAATTCCGTTTACAATTATAGCGATCTCCTTTACAGCGTTATAACTGTGTTGACACTGTTTAATTAATAACTGGGTTTCAGCCATGTGTTGCCATGGTCTGAAGGTTGCAATACATATGAGATAAAACTACCCATTTTTTTATATATATGAAAATTAAACTTATGACATCGATGATGGACGTTTTGGACTCGAAACCCCACACAGTAAGTTTAGGTCGAAGGGACTGGTTTTGCCCCTTGTTATTAAACTGTTTATACAGAAGGATTCTGTGAACCTTCAGGTTTTATTGTATCTATGGTTTAATGTTTAACTCGTCATTTATGCATCTCAATGACAGCACTGTATGAATGCTTGTTAGGTTAGTCGGCCTAAAAAACCCGATGTTTAGCATTAGCTAATTTCTTATATTTACATATGTAAATAAGGTTTGAGTGTCAAATATTCAATGCTTGTAATGCCATGAACAGGTTGAACTCAGGTTTACTTGAATCGTGCATTTTGCACAAGGGACAACAGGCAGATTCTGGCCGTTAGTTTTAAACCAACGCAAGGGCCAGCATTGCCGCGCTTCTCTACTAATGACAAACACATGTGCGGGGGAGTAAAGAGGGTTGTGCGCCCAGTTCAAGCTCACTCTGTTCGCCAAGCTAAGAGCACGAGCGAATGACCGGAAGTCAAGACGGAAGCAGCAGGTTGCTGGATAGACAGACAAGTCACCTGATCTGTTTTGACAAATCTGAAAGCTGGAAATCTGGAGTTGACCATTGGGGTACGACTAGCATTCCTGTGCGTCGGATGTTACCGCTCGAGCGGTGCGAGAAAATCCGTCTGCCTGGTATATAAGATGAGCTCGCGGGCTCATGGGGGCCTTCTAATCACAACCAGTGGCCGCTGGAGGCCATGTCTGTCCGCCGGGCAAAGAGCGTCGGCGATCGTGCGCACAAGTCTGTAGGAGGAGGGCGGGATTGAAGTCGAGGTTAGGCTCTACGAGGCGTATGCTCCCGTAACCTAGAGGTATGTGAAGAGACCGTGGGTTGATTAAGTTAAAAGTTTAACGTATTACCAAATTATCTAGTGGGCGACCTAACCCCTCCACGGGAAGCTAGTGATGGGACGTTAATGTTAGAGTTCGCTCACTCTTAAAAAAGCGGCAAGGAATAAAACTCGAACTCTCATCTAGTATAGAGTTGTGTGAAGCGTAAATTTAATTATTCTTCATGGTGCTTTATTGGACATTTTAAAGCAAAACATTGCGCACGAGTTCAACATGTTCAAAGCAAATCTCCTGATATTGTTCAACTTCTAAATGGCCGATGTTTGAGCTGTAATTTTCTTCTGCTGGACTTGTAATATTTTTGTATGCTCAACAACAATATACGAAATGCTACAATAAATCCCCAGTCGTTCTACAACTTCTCGGTGTGTTCTTCCGGGACTTTAGCAGTAAGACTTTTACAGTGGAATCAGGATTGAGTCTGAAGGCAGCCTACCTGTCACTCTGCCGCCTGATCAGTTAATAGAGGAGCCCTAGGGGCCTGAGATAAAGCACACTCCTTTACAGCAGATTAGAAATTTAAGCAATCCTACTTTGGCGAATGATGCTGTTACTAAAGTATTCGTCGACAACGATTGCTTGTTACAAGACGAACAGAAAGAGCACTTTAATGCGGCGAACAAACAGATTAGAAACCTAAGCGAACCAACTTTGCCGAGTGACGAGGCTACGAAGAAATTTGTGCATGAAAACAGTTTCATGCTGATCAGTTTTAGTATGAAAAGCCCTTTGGAAAAAAAGAGCAATTGGTTCGTTAATTCCGGTCCTATCTCGAGCTTCAGGTGTACGAGTCCAGGTTTAATTCATAAAGCAATTTTCTACTGCAGCGATTCGAGCGTTGCACTAGTTGCTAAATGTAAATAGGTACGAGAGCCCTTTACATTACTAAACTAAAGGACGAACATTCGACAGCTACCGTTTTCGAAATTCCTTACGTAATAGAAACAAATTTGCCCATCACTGTAGAGGCATTCGAGATTTTCACCCAGATGACGTTTATTTCCAGTTAGATTTGCACGTAACTTTTCAATAGATGACTCGTCTCATCCTATCTAAAACAGCTTCGTAATTACGAGCCTTAGAGAAGGCACTTAGGAAAAACAAGCAAACGTGACCGCACCAAATCTGGTCAAAGTTTTGTATGCGTTCGTTATTGTATTTAATTCCCGGTCCCAAGTAGTTTACCACAGACCGGGGAGGGCCCATGTTGCCAAAACTATTGAAATAACAAGGTTCTCCCGAAACGGTGGAATACGCTACCCAGTGACTTCCGTCTCCATCGTGGAAATCTTCCAAGTTTACTATTCCGTTTTCACCAGGCCAAAGTTTTAAGGGAAGCGTGTCTTTACTAAAAGTACCTCTGAATTATGAAATTTTCATTACTCTAGCCAATCCGTTTAAATCTTTCATTACTCTAGCCAAAGTTTGTAAAGGTTTATTAAAGTCGATTAAACCTTGGGTGGTCTTAAGTAAAGGAAAGACCTCTGCCACGGGGCATTTTTTTTTGCTTCTTTTTTTGCTTAATTTTTTTTTCTTCGAGCTACAACCTTCCACTTGCTTGTGATGCCACACTAGTTCAGCAAGTATTTTCGCATCGTTTTGTGCCTCTTTTATGGCAGAGACCACCCCCGCAGTTCCACCTACCAATCCTCCAATCCCGGCTAAAATCGGTCCTAACAGTGCCAGGGGCAAAAAAACGCCTTTATTTTTTCGTGATCTTGTTTTGAGTGCCATATTATCTTTTTTATTATTACTATTTAATAAACAACTTCGACTTTGCCTCTATCCAACTTTAGATTCATTTTCCTGTCTCCAATGAGGAGAGCGTGACAAGTAGTGTTAGCTGGCACGGCTGCTCTAAACATCAGTTTGACTTGTACGTCCACGATTCCAGATTGAAGCCTCTCGGACTGTTTGGAACAATCCAACACCACGAGAGGATTGGCTTTCTTGATCTGAAGCAAGTCAAAACTCAAGTCGTTGGTGTCGTAGCACAGCTGCCTAAATTGCTACGCCATTCTGTACAAGCCGACATACTCTCCAGTAGCAAAATTAGTATTCAAATCGAGAAATGGATATCTTTCTGAATTTAGAGTTGCGTGAGCATCTTGCAGACTGCAGTGATCGAACACGGCAGGATTTTTAACAAAAGAGTCCTTTCTTGTTCGTTTGAAAAGCTAGAACTATCCACCTAGGTTTTTCAACAGCAGAAGTTGTCAGCACGCGCCAGGTGAAGCTGGTTTTTTGAGGGAGCATGCAGCTATCGTAACGCCAGTGCCTAAACCCTAAATCCACTGTTGCTCCGTGGTCGATGAGATTGTAGAGTTTACATTTCTGCTCGTCCGAGGCAGTGACATGTGGAACGATCCAGCTGATGCTATTTACAACGACTTTACCATTGGCCGCTAGCGCTGCTTTGAAAATTGCGTTCGTATCACTTGCTCGCATGAGTGTGAGCAAGTGTATAGTTCCGTAGATTAGCTTATCATAATTTTCGAAAAATCCCACGACGTGTTTCAGAGGGATGGCGAATGTAAAGCGTCCCTTGGGAGTTGTTTCAACTATGATGGATGCGTGCCGCTGTTTGTATCCCAAGTTGTCTGTTAGTTCAGCAGCGACTGAAGCCGCACTATCCAGCACCCAGCACTGGCCCAGCATTGGCTGGTTGCTCCGCCGAGCCGTAGGTGAGCAGTTCCTTCATCAGAGTACCGAACCCCGGATAATTTAACTCGTCAACTTGTTTATCACCGAGGTGGTATTTGTTGTTAGAAAACAGGTACGTGGGAGCATTATTAATAAGACTAGCTACGTCAGCATCCGTGTAAGCCGAGTCATCGTCCTTCAGTAACCGCCCTTTAATTAGGAGGTAACTGTTGGCAACGTGCAGAAATAAATCTTGGTTTTCAACATGGATTCGGATTTCTGAATTTACGTTGTTGAGATTGGTACCAACAATAGGATTGTATTCGTGGTAAGTGTAAGACTCGACCAATGAATCATACACCAAAGGTTCGTTGATTTTTAAGTAATCTTCTACTACACTCATTTTCTGGGTGTAGTTATAAATTTGATGAAAGCTTTGTTTCTAGGCGTCAAAAGGTTTGTTTTTTTATTATTAGAGTTAAAATTAAATTCTTTCCCTTTTTTTCCAAACACGAGCATTTTTATCCTTTTTTTAATTATTTCGTCGATCTCAAATGAAGTCGCACCGTGAGTGTCTCGCTATTTAAATCCAATAGCTCTTTCGTCTGAGACGTGAGCCAAACTCTTAAACTTCTGATTAACTTTGTAGTAACTGGGAGGTAAATTAAATTATGCGGGGACTCTATGATTTTGAAACCGGGCGGTAAATTGGGATAAAAGGAGTATAAAGTGGGCTGAGTGTTGCTGTTTAGGTAGGAATTGCCGATGATATCCACTTGTAAGAAAATTGTGGTGATGCTCTTAATGTCGACTGTATTTTGACTTCTTGTATCTCGACTTCTCACGTAGTTGCCCAAGTCAAACCCCAAAACTGGAGCCAAACTCTTTTCACCCGAAAAAGATATTCTATAATTCGGATCGGTAATTATCAAGTTGGTTCTTAAAGTGTTTAGATTCGGAAGAATCGTAATGGCATCCTTGCTGTGGCCATTCGAATCTATCGCCGACTTGAGAAATTTATTCAAATCCTCGATTTCGTAAGCACCAGGACTTACTAACACTTTGTGCCATGAAGCACCAGCATCTGTAATGTACTGAATTTCGTTATTTCTCGAGGTGATGTTGTGAATGCTGTTATAAGTATCTAAATTAAGCAGAGCCAATTCGTAATTTTTTTCAGAGTCCAAATGAATGGGTGTGTTTAGATTAATTTTCAAGTCGGAGTCTTTGCCGGCGAGAATAATCGAACAGGAATCCATGTTGTCTTTTTTTTAAAGAGATGAAAAAAGATTGTACTATAGTAAAAAAGAGCAACCATAAAGATGAAATACTGCGTCAAATGTAAACGTTCAACTCCTAACCAGACGAAGGCTCTAGGTTTCTACAACTTCACGAAACAACAGACCGATGGAGATTGTGTTTTGCGATGTATATGGTACAAAAAAGCTTACTTCGTTAAAACGGGAAAGGGACTTGTGAACAAAATCATAGATAACTTGCCCGTTGAAATATATTTACCGGGGTATCAATACTGCGGTCCTGGAACTCAGCTGAAGAAGCGACTGGCACGAGGAGATCCTGGAATAAATTAACTAGACGAAGCTTGCAAAGAACACGATATAGCTTACGCCGAGAGCTCGGACTTAAAAGATCGCCACGTGGCCGATGAAGTTCTAATTTCAAAAGCTCAAAGGGTGAGAGAGGATCCATCACTGGCATGGAGGGAAAAGCTAGCCGCTTCCATCGTTAAGAAAGTCATGAAAACAAAACTCAAGTTCGGAATTGGAAATAGAAAAATGGATCAACTTGTAAACGAACTTGACAAACCAACGCGGAACAAATTTTCAGAGACGGAGGGTGATTGTACTGGGCCTAAACAATCTATGGCAGGCTGACTTGGTGGAGATGATACCGGACACTAAGCTAAATAAGGCTTTAACTACCTGCTAACTAGCATTAACGTCATGTCCAAGTTTGCTTGGGCTATTCCTCTTAAATCTAAAACCGGTATAGATGTTACCGAAGCTTTCAAGAAAATACTCTCAGGAGCGACCGCCCATAAAAATTGGCTAGTCGATTTAGGTAGTGAGTTCTACAATAAAAATTTCAAAGTGCTACTTAGGCGCCATAACATCAACATGTACTCTACGTACTATGAGAAGAAAGCGAGCGTGGTTGAACGCTTCAACAGAACACTGAAAACTTGAATGTGGAAAAAATTCACCAGGCAGGGGAATTACAAGTGGATTCAAATTATCGATGAATTGGTTTCGCAATACAACGACACGGTTCATTCCACTACAAAACTGAAACCTAGGGAAGTAACCAGACACCATGAACCGATGCTAAGACGAACTAGCCCTAAACAACTGCTGAAGAAACCCAAGTTCGCCGTAAGAAATAAAGTCAGGATTTCTAAAGTTAAAAAAATTTTCGACAAAGGATATTTGCAAAATTTTACCAACGAAGTATTCACGATCCGTAAAGTGCAAAAAACCCAACCAGTTACGTATCTTTTAAAGGAGGAGTCGGGTGAACCGGTGCTCGGAGGTTTCTACGAACAGGAAATTCAAAAAACCCAAGTTCCAGATTTATTTCTAGTGCAGCAAGTATTACGTAAAAAGAGGGGAAAAGATGGAAAAATGCTTTATTTAGTTAAATGTAAGGGCTATGACTCCAAGTACAACAGTTGGACAGATAATATAGACAGTTTAAGCTGAAGTCACGTGCCCATAAGCTAGAGTACTGACTGCATCGTCGCAGACCCATCTCTTGTCGTCGTAGGGACTGAAAGCCAACTTGTTGATGGTGATTGTTTTTAGTTTGTGCGCCTCCGAACGAATGTAAGACCCAAAAGGTCTCACGACGCTATTATTAAACAGCACATTTTTGTACGTTTCATGTACCACTTGTGCCGTTTTCTTAATGCCTTTGCAAGCCATTTTGTTCTTCCCATCCGATTGTAAAACGCTGTAGAGATTCGACTTTAACCCCACAAACTCGGAAATTGGACACCCCACACTCTAGTCTTTCATCTTCCCCAATACTTTTTTGTTGATGTTGGAGTGTAAGAAATGATCTTTTGGGTAGTCGGATGTGTCGAACAACGACACATCTTCTTCCATATCTTTGTAAACGTCCGTTTTTATCTCGTAACACAGACTATCTGTATCCGTGACTAGGGGTTTATATCTCTCCGGTCTGTACTTTTTCATCATGTGATCGTAGTGAAACTGGTAGACTAATAACTTTGACAGTTCCAAGACGCTAAACCCAACAACGATGGGCTTGTTCAAGATGATATTTGCAGGAGTCTTTGTAAATATTATGAAATCCTCACTTAGAGATGAAACTTGTGGTGTGGGGGTGAGACGCGTACTTGATAGCTTTCTCTTTCGTCGTTGCTATCAAGACGTTGTTTCTCTGGCGCTTGTTCTCTATCGTCTTACCGAAAATCGAATTATTTTGCAGTATGTAGAGGTTTTTGTCAAAATCATTACTAGCTGCTTGCTGTTTCTGGATATTAAACTCTATGTAAGGTATCAGCCAGAGGGCTGCTGAAAGCTGATTGCTCTGTGCATTTTCTTGAGAAGAACCATGCCGAGAGAGATGTAATATTTCAAATTCCAATAGTGCACCAAGTAGTTAGTCTTTGAGCGAAGGTTAGTTGTTAACTTTAGGCCTTTGCTGTACGTTAACCGCAAGTCCTCGATTGCCCGACGGTTGAAAGGAGAAAGTATAGACTTTGTGATTTTCATGTGCTCCGGGGCTAACGGGAAATCATTGTGCGATGCATGAAGCATCTCAGGGTATTCTAAGTCAACTTCTAATATCACCCTGTATCACTCTGATCTCCGTAATTATCGAGATTTATATCCTCGAGCTGGTCTTCCGGCACCCATTCGTACTCTCCAGTCGGTAGATACTCGCACATTACACAACCGTACAAGTTGTTGAAGTCCCAAAATATGATGTAAGAATTCTTTTTATCAGGGTCGAAGGTAGATGGTATATATGGGTTGTTATCTTTAGCGTATCTTCCAGCTATAAACGAGACACCGCCTCTTATACCCTTTCCACTATAAGATGCATGTCAATGTTAGTGAAGAGATACAAAGACACTCCAGTCCTCTTGAGCGCCGCTTCCCAAGATAGCGAGGGTGTAGAAATGTAATGGGAGGGGTCCAATCCGTAACTAGCCAAACTTTAAAGACATCGGCTAAAAGCCCGACGTCCGTCCACAAATACAAGTCATGGTAATCTCCAAACGTTTTGCATTTGCCTAAATCCCAAATCTTCATCGCGTGTTGATAAGATTTGGAGCAGATCGTTCCTTTCAACAACGAGGCAAATGCCGACATGGGAGGTAAACACTTCTCCTCAAACACTTCAACATTTGTCTGGTATTCATACGGAAACACACCTTTTTGCCTAAGACCTCATACAAGCTCCATCGATTCGCCTTCGAAAAGCTTGTCCATGATGTTGAAACGCTTTAAGTTCGAAACTAAAGTTTCCAATGATGCCGTCATAAACGCTAGACTATCTATGAAAGTAAAACCGCCTAATTTCATGCTGCTGATTCTTTCCTTGTTCTTAGCGATGATCCTGACATTATGCAGAGCCTTTAAATCTTTAAACGAATTCAAAGCCTTCACGACGAAATGACTGTCGTATTTTTCAAAATTATGCATCACAACCACTATGTTTTTGTTCAAAGTGTAAGAAAAGTTACACTTGCTCTGCACGGCTCCTCTAAATTCACTGGTGATGTGGTCATGGTCTCGTACTTTCGTAAATCCGTTAAACTTTTCTTGGGGTGGAGTAAATGCTCCTTGTTTGCAGATATGGCACACCGCAGCATCTTTGTACAGCAACCCCTGTTCCTTGGTTAACTGTTTCATTCGTTGCTTGTGGGAATCCACGTAAGCCACGATCTTTTTCTGCTCCTCTAATATAGATTCGAAGAAATCTTGCACGCAGTCTACTCCTCTGTACAATTTTTTAGAAAATACTCCACCTAAGTGGTCAACAATCACTTAGGCAAAACTGCAAGCTTGGTGAATGTGGTTACTTTTGGTGTATGTATCCTTTCCATCGCAACTGGAGACTGAATGCAGCACTGCTTCAAAGTCCAAGTAAGCTATGTACAACCTTTTGAGTTCGTTTTTGAATTTCTTAAACCGGATAACGTCATTGTTGAGCAATGTGGTCTTTTGATGCGGAACTCCCACGCAAGAAGGAAGGTGGTAGTTTTCATACCTGAAACGATTTTGAAAACTGTGTAAGCAATGCCTGCAAAAATACTTCAAGCGCTTGTTGGGGTTGAAACTCGCGATGAATTTGTTGAAGTCTTTTATCGTCACGTAGTGTCCATTGAGAAGAATCAAGTCGACATGATGCTTACTTTCAACTAAGGAACTCACGCGATAAACGCAAGGCTCGTCATCCTCGAAACCAAAAACAGATACCGATATGTTGTTGGCTTTTTCAAACGCCACGATTTTGGATAAAGGAACGGGGTCCAACACACCTACAACTAACTCGTGCGCATGAGACAAATAATGTTTCGTATCCCAATCATATTGCGAAGATGGAACGGGGTGTATACTAGCAAACACGGACCACAGAAAACATCTATCATCTTCACTACGCACATTAACCAGTATATCGGGACCTAGTTTGAGGTTGTTGGGAAGTGCTACGTAACCTTTCCCCGCAAAAGTCTATAAATTCCAACACATAGTTCGGTGCACACACATTGCTTGACAACCCATCCACTTCCTTCTACGGTAAACTGTCCAATACTATGCAGAATCTTGTTGGACATTTCCGAACGAACCACCTTGCTTCCCACTCTGGTCAGGTTGGAGTTAAAATAGGCCTTAATATTTTCCGAATTATCCGTCGCTTTTTCGAAGAGAATGCATAATCCAATTTGAGCTTTTATGTTTACCATAAGACGTTGACATTGTTCTAAAAGATTCCAATATTTGTCCTCGTATTGTTCCAACAAAATCAAGGGCTCGTAGTGCATTTCATACTGCGTAAAATCCCGCTTAAAAGTTAAGAAGCGTCTGTTGAAAGCATCGCACACTAGATCAAATCCTCCTAATTCCAAACTGAAAGGCCTCACCTCGAGTTCGATATCGTCTTTCACCTCCGTCTTGTCTTTCGAATCGTAAATCATTTAGGACAAGGCCCAGTCGATTCTTGTATCCTCTATTATAGGCACGACCAGAGATCTAACATTTTTGACAATGAGGTTGAAATTTGCGGGTATTTGAGAAATTATTTCCCTCTTCAACACAGGTTTGAGGTTGGGAAAAGACAATTTACGTATCTTTTTTGAAGACTCTCCAATTTCCAACGCATGTTGTTTTACAGCCCCACCACACTTGTGCCATTTATACGCGAGCTGATTAGAGTAAGTCACACCGCACGATTTGCAGCTAACGTTACATTTTCCTTCATGATGCCTTTCGTGTCTCCGTTTATACTTATTGTTCCTGAACGTCTTTTCACAGTATTGACGCAAGAAAATTACATTGTCAGGAATCTCTCGTTTTTTTTCGTCATCAATCATCTTTGGTCCTTTTTTTTTACCTACCGTCTCTTCGTTCGTCGGAAGAGATGAATGTGAAATCCTGGTATGAACCGTAGCTTTTGCCAAATCGGGAAAATACTTCCGACAAGCTTCACAGAATATGCACATTTAACTTGATTTTCTCAAGCGTGGTCATTTTTCCATCGCATCGGTCGTTGTCTACCAAAACTTCATCGTAAAGTAAAGTTTAAAACGCAAGGCTTCTGCAAATGACTTTCCACCTCTTCTCGCGATAAAAACTCAACCTTGCATTTCTCGCATTGGAACCTCGAGACCACCTTGTACTTGGCAGCCATGGTTGATATGAAGATTGACGTAATTATCCGCGCCTTTTATACCCACCGCTCGTATCAAATGGTCCACACTCTAGAAAGTCACACCCCTCATCCGTAAAAAAAAATATGCTAACTTGTAAAAAAAAACCTGCAAAAAAATATTCAAATAGCACGGGTTTTTCATGATGAGTAACCCAACGAGTTACACGCAGGACACTTTTTTAAATGCAAAAAAATTAGGAGAGGGCCTGCTGGGGGGACCGGGGGGTTGCTCAAAAGGGCCTGCTTTCTACCATTTCTTATACTACTCCCACACACTAAAGTCCATAGGTGTCAGATCGCACGAACGCGTGGGTCATTCCATCGCACCTCTTCTACCAATCCAGCAGTTGAGAAATTGGTCATCAAGAAGGTCTCGCACCTGTGTTGCATAGTGCGGTGATGCACCCTCTTGTTGGAAAATAACATCTGTAGGACACTTTTCCCATACAGCTAGCAGAATAATGTCTTCTAGCAGATGACGATATACTGCACCGTGGATTGTTCCATCAAGGAAGAATGGTCCAATGACACCCCCAAGCCCATATACGTCCCCAAACATTGATGCCAGGTGACGGCATGAATGCCGCCATCCGTGTGGGTTGTCATCACTGTAAAATATGCAGTAGTGACGATTAACTCTGCCATGCAGATGAAACTTGGCTTCATCGGAGTATAATACCCGTTCCACGTTCTGTGGATCATCTGCAAGGAAATCTAGGAATTCCTCGCAAAACTGAATGCGTCGATCGGAATCATCTTCGTTTAAGGCGTGGGTACACTGTGGATGGTACACCTGCAAGCCTATGTCCCTAATCAGCCTATTACCTGAAGGCAGTGATTCACCCGTGTGCCTTTCCAACTGACGCTGGGACGTCGTTGGTTCATCAAAGAACGCATGGTGGATCTCAGCAGCATTTTCAATCGTTCGTGCCATTCGTTTACGGCCAGAATGCCCCTTATGTTGATTTTCCACAGAACCTTTGGTTTCAAATGTCTCCACCAATTCTGCCACTGTAGACCGGCATGGAGGTGGCTGAAGATACGTAGCCTGCCACCTCAACAAAACGTCTGATATTGTATAGTTGGTAATACCATTTAATAATACTGATACGTTGGTGTAGGTTTATGCGTGGCATGTCGTTATGAAATACAAAAAGAATGAGTGTTGTCGAACGAAGCGAATACAAAAAGAACAAACTGTATCGAATGATACATATCAGGTTGTATGCACCTAACTACTGTCACGTTCAAGTGTACGGACCAACCAGTACCACTGTATAATACACATCGCACAATAGTGCATGCTCTGGGGACATCAGGTCATGACTCACAACTTTGCGTGCAATGGCAGTACAGCTGAAGGGCAACATGCAGCATTAACCAAGGTTATACTAAATCGGTAATTAAATTCAGCCAATTACAGGAAGTATAGTACTGTAAACTGGTAACTCCTGTCGGATAACGTTACTATAGGCCTTTTGTTCAGCAAGTCACGTGTGGCTATTAGATGTGAATACTGGATAGTTGTTACTTCAGTATGTACATTGGGCGCAGGGCCGTAGCCAGCACCCCCGCTGCTCCCACACGTGCGGGGGTGCGATGAGGCCTTTATAGTGGACTATAGCATTGTTTTTTGTTTACAAACTCGTGCTAAGTTCAGTTCCAGAGAACCATGTAGCGTATAAAGGTTAAGGTTTTAAGGCCTAAACGACGTGAAAATGGCCTGTTTATGTATAAAGCTTACAGTTTGAAAGCAGTTAATGATTACGTTTAAAATTTGTTTCCCAACTAACAACAAAATTGTAAGCCCAACACAATAAAATGATTACATTATTTCGAAACGTCAGCTTCAGGAGCTGAATTGTTGAACACGTAGTCGCAAAATAAATCGTGCTGATTGTTAATTTAAAAAAAAAGTGGTAAACAAATTAAACTAGTTATTTTAAAAAAACAAGCTTAACGGTATTAAAAAAGAAATACAATTTCAATGGCAACGAAGCACCATCCTCTGCCTCACAGTCGTGAAGCACAGACCTTTTTCCTAGTTCACGTATGATTACATTACGCTCGACAGAAAAAAGTGTGTTTAAAATAAAATTCACTTTAATTTGCTTTAATTTTTTTTTATTTGCAATTTCACTTGTAATTTTACTTACAATTGTTCCTGTGAGTAAGGTATTTTTTAATTGTGGCGAATGGGATTTCCTTTTCTTTATTTTTTGCGGAGCAGGGGGGGAGGGCTTTCTTCATTTTAATTCTAGTGCAGGGGTACATAAAATTTCCTGGTTACTGCTCTGATTGGGCGATTCGATTTCTACAGGGTGTCAGGGATAAGAGGCCTCAGAAGCTATATTGTACTGCCGCCGCCGTACAAGTGGCTTCCCCCATAATCCAGGGTTGCAACATGCGTTTTTTTCCTTTTGCATTGTTATTTGGAATCTAAATACTGTAAACGCCTTTATTTTAGCTATTTTGCTTGATGGCCAAATAAATATTTTTATTTCTTTTTACTTGAAATCTAATTATGGGCTTTTATTGTTTGTTTTGGTCCCCCCCCCCCACACACACCAACCTTTTGCGTTCTTATTTGAAATGTAAATAAAAGCTTTCTTTCCTGAGGTCAGGAATAACTTTTTTGATTTCTTTACTGAGGTCAGGGATAAGGGTTATAGTGACGGGGAATGGTTGTTGGACTTAGAAAAATTCGACGTGTAGCTTTTTTTTTAAACAACCTGTACCTCAACTTGACTCCTACGCTACTGCATGCCAAGTTTGGTCTGGATAGTCCTTGGGGTTTTATCATAACGTGCGGTTAAGACCCCATTGAACTGTCTTCATAGCGGAGCTATGCTCCAATAAAAATTTTAACAATTAAATGCAATTAAATATTTTTCTCCACATCATTAATTCCCCCATTAATCAAGTCTCAATGTTAACACAGAACCTTCTTGAAGAATGGGTGCAAGATAACAAAGATCAACTTGAAAATTCCAGGTTTACATGGCGGCCTTGCAATATTTTAGAAGCTTTTTATCTGGCAAACAAAATACTAAAACTGTGAAAATGAAACTACAAAGTTGAACAAACACACAAATGTAAAAAAATCAAATAGTAAATCAGGCTAGCAATGAGAGGAGAGAGGTAGAACGAAAACTCACAAAATTTATTTTTTTCGTCTCCAACCCGTACATTTTTAAAGTTTTTTCGGAGCCAAACTTTAGATCGAGAAGTGCAAATTGTCGCGGCCTGAATTAAAATATTTAGGCCACGTGATCATTGGTCAATGCTGAAGGCTTGCATACACTCCCTGATGTTATTGAAGCTATTACTAACGCTCCTAACCCAACTTGTATTCAAGCGCTACAGAGCTTTTTGGGTTTTGTTAATCATTACTCTAAATACCTGCCTAACCTTGTTCTTATTCTGTCACCAGTTACTCGGTTGTTAAGCCCTAGTGTGAAATGGGTAGGGGGGGGGGCAGAATGTGACCAAGCTGTTAGCAAAGTGAAAGAACTTTTTATTATATCCAAAGTTTTAGTTCATTACGATCCAAAATTAAAACTAAAGCTCGTTTGTGATGGCTCAACTTACAGGGTCGGAGCTTGCTTGATGCATGTCATGAAAAACGGCGAATCACATCCAATAGCTTTTGCTTCTCGAAAGCTAACCCAGCTTGAAAAGACCTATAGCCATATTGATTCGGGAAGCTCTCAGTGTGGCTTGGGGAGTGAAGCAGTTTCACGAGTACGTTTATGGTCAGCGATTCATATTACAGTCTGACCAAAAGGCGTTAATATGGATTTTTTGGCCCTAAAAAGGGAATTCCACAAATGGTAACAGCCAGGGTTCAGAGATGGGCAGTTATGCTAAATGCATAGGATTATGAGTTCGAACATATCCCTGGACAACAAAATATAATTACTGACGCATTATCTACACTTCCCTTACCAAATACTAAGTAGTTTGAAGATGCCGACGCCCAGTATAACGTTCTTGTATTTGAAGTTGTTTCTAATCTACCAGTTTTAAACGAGACACTGCTTCTCGAAATCAAGAGCGATAAAATCTTGTCAAAAGTTTATCGATATGTGAATCATGGCTGGCCAGAAAAGTGTGAAAACCTTGACCTATTACCGTACTTTGCACGTCTCACTGAGACCTCTGTTGAAAACCTTTGGGGATATAGAATCTTGGTGACGACAGTCTTGAGAAAGCAAATTTTGAAGGATCTCCACAGTGCACACCTGGGAATTATGATACTGAAAGGTTTGGCTAGGCAAAAGGTGTGGTGGCCTAAGTCGATTCAGACATTGAGCATAAAGTTAAATCTTGTCAAAATTGTCACGAGTATAAGGAAAACTCAAGCAGCTGGGCCTAAACACAAATTGGAATATCCACTGAAGCCTAATGCTAGGTTTCACACCGATTTCCTTGGCCCGATGGATAATTACATGTTTTTATCCTTGTGGATGCACACTCAAAAATCCCGTTCGTGCACAAAATGAAATCCACAACGTCTGCCAGAGTGTTAAATAACCACATTGCCGAATATGGCTTAATGGACAGCTTAGTAACTGATAATGCTACACAATTTATGTCTAATGAATTTCAAAGTTGGCTAAAAACTAACGGTATCCGGCACATGTCTGGGCAGAGTTTTGCTCTGTGGACCAACGAGCCAGCCGAAATTTATGTCCGAAACTTTGAAAGAGTCTATCGAGCTGCGCGGCACCAGGGATCCACAATTCAGGAAAGCATAAATTCCTATTTATTATCAGCACGAAAAACTATCGCTGCTACCATGCAAGCCACACCCGGAAAGTTGTATTTTAATTGAGAATTGGAGTCTCGACTGGATTTGTTGTTTCCCCACCATGCCACAGTTGTTCGCTGTAATCAATTAAAACAAATTGATAGCACAAAACACCGTGAGTTGAAATTATATTAAACTGTCGACAAAATATGGTACCGTGACTTTAGCGTAACTAATTCTAGGTTGTGGTCTAGTGGTGTAGTTCATAAAATCTGTGAACACCAGTCCTATACTGTAGTCAACACTAGCAGCAATAAATATCGCAAACATTGCGAGCAATCAAAACCATTTACCGTTGATAATAGTTGTGCCGAGCAGTCACCGAAAGCGAATAACCCAAAGCCTAAAACCGACAATTCCAGCGTACATAATAATGAGCAACTTCACTTAAAATTCGAACTTCACTCTAAAACTAAACATTGCATGTCTTTTGGCGGTAAATGTCATTAGAAGCAAATTTCCGCTGACGTATTTCCTTCGAGAAAATCCGTAAGCCAATCTCGACAATCTTTGCCTGTTACTAAGGGCTATCAATCACCAATCAAAGGCCTAGACGGATCGCTTGATAATTTGCGAAGAAAGTCACTAGGTGCCAACACTTCATGAGCAGAATCACCCCTCGCACAGTCAGTAGATAAGTCCGACAACATAATTAAATCGCCTTTGGCTAACGTCTCCAGCACCTCTACCTAGGATATTAGGAAGCCAGAAAGGTCGCAATCTTTGTTACTTGTAACCATGCAATCTGCTGAACAAGCGTTGCCTACACCAAAAGACCGAAAAGTAAACCAACTCACAATCATAAAATTATTCCATCACCTATGCACAGTGATGAGACTGTACAATTTCCGAATGTAAAGCTAAGAACTAAGGGATTACGGAAAGCTCCAGACAAGCCTAATTTGTAGGCTTAAAAATAAAATTAACAGTGTAGCTACTACTTCTACATTCTACGTTCGTAATCGGTTATGTGTAAACTCAACGAGAATTTTTTTAACATGTGCGGTTATCGTTAACATGTGCTGGTCCCTAGTTATTCGTGCGGAGAATTGACTCCGTTTATTTTAAAAAAGTCCTCCTTTAAAATTAGGAAAAAATGTTTTGTTTTTTTATCCGTGAGAAAAATTGAATTCTCGGTTTTATCACCATGTTTCTTTTTTTGTCTTTTCATCCACAAATTTCTTCTGCATCGGAACCAATACTGAGTGGAGCATCAGCAATCAGTGCGGTGAATTTCTAACAAACTAATTATATCTGCAGCTAGGCTAATACAGTGGGTGCAAGATGTCGACAGCTGCCTTGTAGCATTTTAACTGCAATATTGGATGCTGAAACTTGAAAAACAACAAAAATTAGCTACGTACTTCATCAATGAATGTTATAATTAAATGAAAGAAAAGTCAACCGGGTTAAGAATTTGAAAATTAAAGCAGACAAGTTTTCAGTCAGTTTTACGAATATTTATCGTTTAATTCTGTAAATCTTGAGTTTATGATTTTGTACACAGCTTTCCAAAATGTTTATTTTCTTCCCTTTGAAAGCGCAAAATTATGTAATTTCTAACTAGACAATGAACTAAAAAAATATCTTGCCTACATAATACATACTTTATTTTTCAGCCTGGCTTAGAATTTTGTTTTGTTTTTTTCATTCCCTGTATTGTGGTGTCGTTACTTGTGGCACCACAATAGCCGCTTTCAAGTTAGGTTCCTTGTTGTTAACCATCCAAGTTTGCAATAACTAACTCTATTAGGCTAGCTTATATTGTTATTGTCAATAAGCCATACTTCCTGCCACATGACTAAGTCACACAAAAAATGCTATATAACAGCTTGACAACAGCAGGAAGTAAACTGTCTCTTCATTTGTAGCTTACACAACACTTGTTGGTATTATTGCATTGTGCCATAGTTACACACGCAGTGCAAGGTGTACCAGCCACAGTACACTACAGTTGGGTTTAGCATCTTGGAACTGTCAAAGTTACTAGTATACCAGTTTCACTATGACCACGTGATGAAATAGTACGGACTGGAGAGATGTAAACTCATAGTTACAAATGCTGAAAACTTATGTTAATCGATAAAAACGGACGATATTTACAAAGTTATGGAAGAGGACGTGTCGTTGTTCGACACATCGGATCACCCCAAAGACCATTTCCTACACTCCGACATCAACAAAAAAGTATTGGGGAGGATGAAAGACGAGAGCATGGGCTGCCCAATTTTTGAGTTTGTAGGTTTAAAGTCGAAGCTCTACACCGTTTTACAGTCAGATGGGAAGAACAAAATGGTTTGCAAAGGCATGAAAAAACAGCACAAGTCGTGCACGAAACGTACAAGAACATGCTGTTTAATAATACCGTCGTGAGAACTCTGGGGTCTTACATTCGTTCGGAGGCGCAAGAACTAAAAACCGTAACTATCAACAAGTTGGCTTTCAGTCCTAACGACGAAAAGAGATGGGTCTGCGATGATGCAGTCAGTACTCTCGCATTATGGACACGTGAATTCAGCTTAAACTATTTATATTATACGTCCAGCTGTTGTATTTGGAATCATAGCCTTTCCATTTAACAAATGAAAACGTTTTCCCATCTTTTCCTTTCTTTTTACATAATACTTGCTCTACTAGAAATAAATCTGGAACTAGGTTTTTTTGAATTTCCTGTTCATAGAAGCCTCCAAGCAGCGGTTCACCCGACCCATCCTTTAAATGATACGTAACTAGTTGTTTTTTTTTTGCACTTTACGGATTGTGAAAACTTCGTTAATAAAATTTTGCAAATACCGTTTATCAAAAAATTTTTCAACTTTAGAAATCCTGACTTTATTTCCAACAGCAATTTTGGGTTTCTTCAGCAGTCATTTAGGCCTAGTTCGTCTCAGCAATGGTTCGTGATGTCTGGTTACTTCCTTAAGTTTCAGTTTTGTGGTGGAATGGACCGTGTTGTTGTATTGCGAAACCAACTCGTCGATAATGTCTAACCACTTGTAATTCTAGAGTTTTCAGAGTTCTGTTGAAACGTTCTACCACGCACGCTTTCTTCTCAGAATATGTAGAGCACATGTTGATGTTATGGCGCCAAAGTAGCTCTTTGAAGTCTTAATTGTAGAATTCACTACCAAAATCGACTCGTAAATTTCTAGGGGGTGTCACTCCTACGAGTATCTTCTTGAAAGCTTCGATAACCTCTTTACTGGATTTAGATTTAAGGAGAATGGCCCAAGCAAATTTGGACATGACGTTAATGCAGGTCGGTCTGTAGTTAAACCCTTTATTTAGTTTAGCATATGGTATCATCTCAACCAAGTCAGCCTGCCATAGATCGTTCAGGCCCAGTACAATCACTTTTCGTCTTGTAAATTTTTTCGCGTTGGTTTGTGAAGTTCGTTTACGAGTTGATCCATTTTTTTTTTATTTCCCATTCCGAACCTGAGTTTCGTTTTCATTATTTTCTTAATGATAGAAGCGGCTAGTTTTTCTCTCCACGCCAGAGATAGATCTTCTCTCACTCTTTGAGCTTTTGAAATTAGAACTTCATCAGCGGCGTGTTGATCTTTTAAATACAAGCTTTCGGCGTAAGCTATATCGTGTTCTATGCACGCTTCGTCTAGTTAATTTATTCCAGGATCTCCTCGTGCCAGTCGCTTCTTCAGCTGAGTTCCAGGACCGCAGTATCGAGACCCTGGTAAATGCAATTCAACTGACAAGTTATCTATGTTTTCTTCACGAGTCCCTTTCCCAATTTGACGAAGTAAGCTTTTTTGTACCACGTACATCGCAAAACACTATCTCCATCGGCTGTTGTTTCGTGAAGTTGTAGTAACTGGGCATTTCGATTCGTTACAAGCCGAACGTTTACATTTTATGCAATATTTCATCTTGATTTCTTTACGGTTGCTCTTTTTTAATAAAGTACCATATTTTTTCATTCCGAGTACATCTCTTTAAAAAAAGACGCCATGGATTCCTGTTCAATCATCCTCATTGGCAAAGACTACGACTTGAAAATTAATCTAAACACCCCCATCTAATTGGACTCGGGAAAAAATTACACATTGGTTCTGCTTAATTTAGACACTTATAACATCATGCACAACATCACCTCAAAAATAACGAAATTACTGTAAGTACACAACCAATGCTGGTGCCTCCTGGCAGATAGTGTTAGTAAGTCCCGGTGCTTAAGAAATCGAGGATTTGAATAAATTTCACAAGTCAGCGATAGATGCGAATGGTCACAGCAAGAATACCATTACTACTCTCCCGAATCTAAACACTTTCAGAACCAACTTGATAATTACTGATCCGAATTACAGAATATCTTTGTCGGGTGTTTGGCTCCAGTCTTGGGGTTTGACTCGGCAACTACATCAGAAGTTGTGAAAGTCAAAATACCGTCGACATTATGAGCATCAATACAATTATTGATATATATTGATATATATAACACATTGATATTATAGGATACTCATTCCTAAGCAGTGACACTCAACCCACTTTATATTCCTTTTATCCCAATTCCCCTACAGGTTTCAAGTCCCAACATACTTTAATTTACCTCCCAGTGACTAAAAAATTAATCAGAAATATAAGACTTTGGCTCACGTCTCAGACCAAAGAGCCGTTGGATTTAAGTGGTGAGACGCTCACGGTGCGTCTTCATTTGAGATCTACGAGTTAAATAAAAAAAAGGATAAAATGCTTGTGTTTGGAAAAAAAGTAATGGACTCTTTCTTAACATTAACTCTAATAATAAAAAAAAACAAAAGGTTTGTTGCCTAGAATCAAAGCTTTCGTCAAATTCATAACAACACCCAGAAAATGAGCGTAATAGAAAATTACTTTTGGTGTGTGATTCATCGATTGAGTCTTACACCTACCACGAATACAACCCTATTGTTGTAACCAACCTCAAAAACGTAAATTCGGAAATCCGCAAACATGTAGAACACCAAGATTTATTTCTGCATGTTGCCAACAGTTACCTCGTGATTAAAGGGAGTTTGCCAAAGGACGATAACTTGGCTTACGCCAATGCTGACGTCGCCACGGTAATTAATAATGCGCCCATGTTCCTGTTTTCTAATATCAAATATCATCTAGATGATAAGCAAGTTGATGAGTTAAATTATCCGGGGTTTGGTACTCTAATGAAGGGACTGCTCACTTACTGATCGGCCGAGCAACCGGCAAAGGGACCAGTGCTGGTCGTTCGAAAGCACCACGTCAGTCCCTGCCAAACAAACCGAAAACTTGGGATTCACACTGCGGAACGCGTCCGTTTTTGTCGAAACAACTCTCAAGGGAAGCTTTACCTTTGCCATGCCATTGAAACCTGTCATGGAATTTTTCGAAAATTACGATGAGCTAATCTATGGAACTAAATACGTGCTCACACTCATGTGAGCGAGCGACACGAATACTATCTTCAAAGCTGCAGCCACGGCCATTAGCAAAGTCGTTCTGAATAGCATTAGCTGGCTCGTTCCGGCATCGGCATCGGATGAGCAAAAACCTTAATTCTACAATCTCATAGACCACGTAGCGACAGTTGATTTAGAATTCAGTCAGTGGCATTACCATAGTTATGTGCTCCCTAAAAATACCAGCTTCACTTGGCGCGTGCTGACTGCTTCCGCGGTTCAAAAACCTAGGTGGATAGTTGCAGGTTTTCAAACTAACAGGCAGGACTCTTTAGTTAAAAATCTGGTATGTTTGACTGCTGCAGTCTGCAAGATGCTCACGTGACTACAAAATCCGAGCGTCATCCGTTTCTTGATTTAAATAATAATTTTGCTACTGGAGAGTTCGTTGGTCTGTACAGAATGGCGCATCAATTCAAGCAGCTTTGCTATGACGCCAACGACTTGAGTTTCGACTTGCTTCAGTTCAAGAAAGTCTATCCTCTCCTGGTGTTGGATTGTTCCAAACAGTCCGAGAGGCTTCAATCGGGAATCGTGGATGTACAAGTCAAACTGAAGTTTAGAGCAGCAGTGCCTGCTAATACCACTTGTCACGCTCTGCTCATCGGCGACAGGATAATGAATCTAAAGTTGGATCGAGGCAAAGTCGAAGTTGTTTACTAAATAATAATAATAATAATAATAATAATAAAGATATGCTGCTCAAAACAAGATCGCGAAAAAGAAAGGTGGCTTTTTGCCGTTGGCATTGCTCGGACTGATTTTAGCCGGTATTGGAGGGTTGGAGGGAGGTACTGCTGGGGTTGTATCTGCCATAAAAAAGGAAAAAACGAAGCAAAAAAAAATCGCCCGGTGGCAGTGGTCTTTACTTAAGGCCACCCATGGTTTAATCGACTTTGATAAACCTTTAACGAACTTTGATAAACGGATTGGCTAGAGTAATAACAATTCCAAAATGCAGAGGTACTTTTAGTAAGGACATGCTTCCCTTGGCCTACTGGTGAAAACGGAATCGTAAACTTGGAATATTTCCACGACGGAAAAGGACGTCACTGGGTAGCCTATTCCACCGTTTTGGGAGAACCCTATTATTTCAATAGTTTTGGCAACATGAGTCCTCCCCGATCTGTGGTTAACTACTTGGGATTGGGAATTAAACACAATTACGAATGCATACGAAACTTTGACCAGATTTGGTGCGGCTACTTTTGTCTATTTTTCCTAAGTGCCTTCTCTAAGGCTCGTAATTACAAAGCTGGTTTATATAGGATGAGATGAGTTATCTATTGAAAACATACATGCAAATCTAACTGGAAATAAATGTCTTCTGTGTGAAACTCTTCGAATGCATAAACTTTTCTACTTTACATTTAACAACGAGGGCTGCACTCGGATCACTACAGTATAGAATTGCTTTGTGAATTAAACCAGAACTTGTACTAACGAAGTTTGAAAGAGGACCGGAATTAACAAACCAATTGCCTGTTTTTTCAATGGGCTTTTCAAGCAGAAACTGATTATCATGAAGCAGTTTTCATGCACAAATTTCTTCGTAGCCACGTCACTCAGTAATGTAGGTTTGCTTATATTTCTAATTGGTTTGTTCGTGGCATTGAAGTATTCTTTCTGACCATCTTGTAGCAAGCAACTGCTGTCGACGAATACCTTTGTGGCCTCGTCACTCGGTAATGTAGGTTTGCTTAAATTTCTAATCGTTTGTTCATGGCATTGAAGTATTCTTTCTGGCTGTCTTGTAACAAGCATTGGTGTCGACGAATACCTTAGTAGCAGCATAGCTCGGTAAAGTAGGTTCGCTTAGATTTCTAATCGGCTTGCACATTGCATTGAAGTATACTTTCTGGTCATCCTGTAATAAGCCATATTTGTCAACGTACAATTTTGTTGCCGCATCAGCTGCGTGCCGGGGGAAAGCTATGTCCTTGATTTGTTTCTTCTTCACGTAAAAATTCCCATCACCTTCAGCTAAGAACAACATATTGTTTTGATGCAGTTGCCAACTCGCTCCAGCTTTGGTTAATCGCTTACTTTGCATATCATAGTTGTGTTCGGTGGGTAACACGTACCCTAGTCCAATATCCGGGCTGTCCTCTCCGACCAACTCCCATCACTTGACCCACTTCTCTCCTCGTCCTTTACAATGATTGTCAAAATTATTAACTGTCATCTTTTTTCAATATTCAAATCATGCCCCCCCCCTGCACAAAATCTCTAGCGTACATGACACGGCGACAGAGTAAGGTATGAAGCAAAACAATGTGCATTAAAGACTTGGTTTGTAAAATACAAGACGCAACAATCTTAAAAAAAGGAAAACTGCCCCGATATGGACTAGACCACAGGACATCCTCATACTATTAATATACTCGGCTTAGTACGCGACTGTTGTGGGTTCGAGTTCCAATCTTGGCAGTTGTCTTTTCTTTATTTCTCAGATTATTGTACCTCGTATTCTCACAAATAAGGTCTTTAATGCAGACTTTTCAATAAAAAAAGGAAGATAGATAAACCTCAAGATGTCTCAACTGAACTGGCAAACGAATCTCTCGAATCTCTTGCAAAAAAACTTGCTGAAAGTTAAGAACAAGAAAGGTACTAAGATTAACAATGGTGTAAACTTGCCTTATCTCCTCCTATGCAGTTTAACAATTTGAAGGGTTCGGGTACTCCCATTTCGAATGAAAAATCAAAATATAAAGGTTGGGTTTTGCCCAGTGACCTGGACTCAAAAACTGTTGAAAAATCTTAAAATGTATATCTGTAAAAAATTAGAGCTCGAATGTGATGAGCAGAAACCCGTATCTTTGACTATGTTTAATTATTCTAATTCTACGCACACAGTGTCCTCCTGTTATTCCTCTTGCGAAAAGGCAAGTGACTGCGATAAACTGCTCTGTCTTAGAATTTGGGTGTATGAGAATATTCACAAAACTTAGGGCAACTTAACAAAAATGTTATTACAAGCCATGGTTTAACACCTTATAACACTTTAAACTTGACAGAAGTCACTGGGAAAATTACTGCAGTGTACGTTACCAATGATACTCCCAGCAATGTGAAATTATAGTGCAATATAGACTTTGGCGTGGTTCATTTGATACTTCCAACTACAAGTTTTCTGATGAAGACTTTATGGGTTTGGTATCTCTATAAACATAAACGAAAATCAAAAACTATGACTTTTTTGTGCCTAAGAAAGAACCTAAAAATCACCCTTTTCTGCCTACAAATATCATATGTTTAATTATAGGTCCAGCAAATTGCAGAAAAACTAACTTACTGTTTCATTTCATCTGTAAAAAAAGTTGGCTCGACTACTTACTTCGCTCAAGGGCGTCATTCAAACGCCAGTCAGTCCTATACGAGAATTCCTAATCAAGTAGTTAGAGACAATGCGAATTTATTAATCCTTTCTCCCGTGGATGAGGTAAATTTAAAACAGGTTTACAAGAATCACGTTGCTCCTAACATGGAATTTTCAGACTTTAAAACGTTGTGTAGAGCATGCTGGAAAAAGCCCATTTGTTTTTTATCGATTGACAAAACGTTAGGAGAGATATAAACAATCGTTTTTGCCTATTAAACAAAAGAATGGAGACAGTGAGAAATTGGGAAACTCAAAAGACATTTACTTTAAAAATTTTTAAATCGATGTTTGGGCGAGAAAGAGCAAGAAAAATCGTTACAAGTATTTTTAAGCCTGTAGTAAGCAAACTGAAACCGGCCATTGGCCTTCTAAAACCAACATCGGTCGGTGGCGTAAAAACTCTAGCACAGCAAATGCAAACAGCACTAGCACAGCACTGATTAAAACTCTCAAAGAGAAAGAAACTGACGACGAGGATGACAAGAATTGGGTTTATCGCTGTCCCCTTCTGAAGTCGCTGCTCCTAGTGAGAAAACATTGTCGACCCCTCTCAATTTCAGTCTCGCCGAATATTTAACTCCACCTCCAGTTCCTGTAATGCAAATTTCTCCCGAAAAAAACGAATATGCCTCTACGAGCACCGGACCTAAACTGACCCCCTACATATTCCGCTGTGCAACATAAATGCATGTCTACGCCCCTGGAGCTTTCTTACACCACCACGATGAGGTCCCTCGATAGTTTGTTACCTGGTCAGAATATTGGAGAAGCTGCCACATATTACTAGGTAAAATTTTTCGAAAATCCCAAGGAGACGGACCCTGTTTTCGGGTTACAATACGATAAGAAAAAAGTGAACTGACCTTCTGTAATAAAGTGGTTAAAAGTTTTGAGAATGATATAGTGGTCGAGGGGAAGCAATACTTAGGGAGACACAGGCATTGGAATTTGCTTGTTTTCAAAGATTTGAAAGAAACTACCCTGGTGCCGGATGTTAAGGCAGCTTACACGGACATGTTAAAATATACTAATTCTATTTATCACAACAACGACCCAAATACTCGTAAACCCCAATCTAATCATAGGCTCAAGTACAAGTCTATTATCGCTCCGATTTAGGAAGACACGATAACGGAATAAATGTACGGGCACGGTTAAAAAAAGCGGGTTAATCGAGCAGAGTTGATTATAAATATTACGATTTTCCTAATGATTTGATTAAAAAACTGAGACTTTTGTACAAATCTAGTTTAACCGACCACGACGGGCACAAAAATGAAATGGTCGAAATTTTATCAGAAATGCAGCAAAGACAAATCATAAACGCTCGCGAGATAAGAATAGCTTATCGAAATTTAAGGTTGGATTGACTAAATTTTTCCTTTAAGTTAATCATCAAAATTCAATTAACGGAAATTTTTTGCAATGCTTTTCAATTCTTTTGTGTGCTACATAAACTACAATATTCAACTGCAACCAGTTCTCTAGGCTCGATCATGATTAAAGTAATTGCTTACTTATCAGGCATAAAATCGAAGGTGACATGAAGCCCCTTCGTGAATATGCCAACATTCTGAATGAGCCAGGTGGCCAGTCGGACAAACAGCCCACCTAAGTCACTCGTATGGGAAAAGCGCTGTGTCCATAGTACCTAAGTATTTAGCGTTACCATTCACCACGACACTATGGCCTGTTGAGATTGGCCGCAGTATTCTATTGTTGGACATGTAGATGCAAAAGAAATAAAAATACTGCTCTTAAAATCCGTTATTAGCGCACGTAAAAATTTGTAACTTTTATTTTGAAAAATACAAAAAACTGCAAACATTTATTGCTAATTTGTTTGAAAAATGAACGAAGTGTCAAAAAGAGTCCAGTTTTTAAAAACATTAACAAGTAAATTTTGCCTAAACTTCAAATTCTTGTTTACTAGGAAAATTATTAACTTATCCATTTGTCTACTGTGTGCAGTATCACTGCGTACCAGTGCACTATAATCTGAGGTTGAAGCTTAGCCCCCCTTAAAAAAGTCCTTAATTTTAATAAAATCTATACGTTTGGGGTTTATTTAACATCTCTGTGCCGTGGCAACTTGGGCACTGCACTCTTACCTGATGTTGAATTTAGCCCACCTTTCAAAACGTCCCTAATTTTTATTAACATCTACATTTGGGATTTGTTTAACATCTCTGTGCAGTGGCAACCTGGAGCACTGCACTGCATCTGAGGTTGAAGTTAGCCTCACCCCCACAAACAAAAAATTAATTTGATGGGTTGTATAAAATTAACATTAATTTTATATTAATTTAATTTATACTTAATTTTATACTTAATTTATTTTATATTTATACTAGAAAATAAGAATAAAATGATTAATGTATGCTTACAAATACAGCCAGTGTGTCTACTCTTCAGTTAGCGCATCTTTCCCAGTGATCCAAATTCGTTTTGAGTACCTTGGCTGAGTACAGCCTTTTATATATAAAAGTTTAGCGTGCAATCTGTTTCTTAAAAAATCAAAATATTAAAAATAGGTCAGCCAATCAGAATTTATATCCTGGTTGGGAAAGGCCAATCAAAAGTTTACTTCCTGATTATGGAAATCTTAAGTTGAACTTTTCTATGATGCCAAGAAACTCGAAAATGTCTGAAAATCCGTCATGCAATCAAAACTTTCGTCCTGGTTCATTAACCTGACCTGAACTTAATTGAACCTACGTCTCATAAAACAGTTCTAAAATATATTTTATGACCCCGATCAACCAATAAAATTTTATTTCCTGGTAATAAAATTTGAATAAAATCCAAGCAAAATATGGAATAGTACAATTTATGAGGCATAAAATCTATTTTTAGAACAAACTTTTTTGGTTTCAAAAATTGCGCAAGCCTGGTTCTTGGGTATATGTTAGTGATGCCCTGGTGCCTAAAGATCATTGCTGCAAAATTTTTCAAAAGCTACGGATGGCCACGTTACGTCTCATAAGGAAGACACTTTCTTGGTTATATTTTCAGTTAAATTAGTATAAGAACTAATTTTAATTTTATTTTTTTAATTAAGCTAGTGTTAACAATCTACAGTAGTCCAGTGTAACATTTTCTCGCAGCTAAAACAGTTTCTTGTAGTGAAGCACGAAACGTGAATTGCTTTTTGGTTCATTACAGCGGAATGTCCAGAATTCAAGGCCACACACAACGCGTTGCCTACCAAGCATCAGTGCACATTTACCAAAGCGCTCCTTTCACGCGAGACGAAATTAAGCCAGGTGAAAAGCAAAGATACACATTTTAGCCACAAAGTTTTTAAATGTATTTTTACGGTTTTTGTAGTAAAAAGGTCTGTTATATGTGGATTGTAATCATTTAAAAGTAAACAGTAAGGAAATGCATTTCCAATGGCACATCCTCTATTCTTTTTATCCTTGTAAAACCAGGGCAGTAGTTCACTAACCTTTGAACAGAGAGTGAGTCTGCGTGGATTGGCAAAAGTAATAAATAATGAAAAGTTACGCGCTTAATCAGCTACCCCCGTCCCATCCCACAGTAAAAAAATGTAAAAAAAAATTACTGATTTGCGTGCAAATAAGCCAAACTGCCAATACTGAGGAAAAATTATCGATATTGCTTCATCCAAACCTTATTGCTTTTTGGTATACATCTAGTATCGATAATTTTTTCGCCAGTGTGAAAAAACCGCACCGCCATAAGGAAAACACATCCCTCTATAAAAAGGACAATGCCCCCACAAGCAACACAACTATTAAAAAACCTCAAAAATGCTCATTTTTGTCTTCTGTCCAGCTGTACCGACTGAGAAGACAATTGCAATGCTTTTTTTCAACTTCGCAATGCTACCAGATATTGACGACCACGGTTTACATTGTTAAAGTCAGTGTCAAAAGTTAGTTAAATAACATAGAAAATCAAAACATCGTTACTTCATTATAGCTAATACACTTCTTCGATGTAACTAAATCAAATAATAACATTTGATCGTCGAATTGAAATCCTAAGGAAAACATACAGCCATAAAACAAAAGCAGTTTAGCTTCATTTAAAAATAAAAAAAATATGCCTAGGAAATGAAAATTAGGCCATTCAAACATTACCACATTACCATGGCAACATCAAGTTGCTACGAGTCGCTACTGGCTTCATTAATACTGTCTCTCCCATCACTTTCCGTACTACAACTGATCTATATAGGCTAAATTGAGCATTACGTTGTAATACTGTAACTGTACGCCCTCTCCGTGTTGCAAAAATGAATAAGGTTTACTATACAATTAAAATCTCTGTTAGCTGTTACTTACGAAATTAAAAGCTGCAAGTAAGAATTAGGCCTAAAAGTTGACAAATACGCCTAAAATCTAAAATAAGGCTTAAAAGCTAACACATTCCTAACCGGAAATTCTGACGGTTACTGCTTTTAGATTATATAATAAAGATTGCTGTTACAATGCGTGGTAGAGAGGTGTGCGCGTCACCATTGGTAGTGGCACAACTGTATAGTAGACTGGATGTGACTAGGTAGTCACTGTAACTGCTTGTTTTAAAAGTTGGGTAAAAAAATGACAAAATGCAGGGAATGCCCCCGCCACCACTATTATGAAAAAAATCTTGCAAAATAGGAAAATGCTCATTTAGAAGCAGGTTTTTTTTTTAATGACAAAATGCAGGGCCTTTCAAAAGGATCTGTTTTTCCAACCTCCAAAATGTTGTTCATTCGTCATTTTACATGCTCCAAAAGCCCTTGCACAATATTTAATGTTCATGAAGCATCTGCACAACCCACCGTGAGAGCTTGCCAAATTCGTCTGTTTTAGTGCTGTGTTACATTCGAGAAGCATTTGCAACAGTGCCTAACCCTCAGTCCAACCGTGAAGTTGCCAATTCGTCAAAAAAGTGTTCAAAAGGGACTGTTTTTCTCTTTTTTCCCAACTTCAAAAATGTTGTTAATTCGTCATTTACATGCTCCAAAGCGCTCGAGAGTTCATGCAGTATTTATGCTCATGAAGCATCTGCTTGACCGGCCGTGACCTGCCGTGAGATCTTGCAGTTGCTAAATTTGTCTTTTTCACACTGCGTTACATTCGAGAAGCATTCGCAAGAGGGCGTGACCAGGTCCAACTGTGCGGTTGCTAATTCGTCAAAAAGGGACTGTTCAAAACGGACTGTTTATCTCTTTTTCCCTTACTACTCTTTCGTTATTGGGTCACAGGCAATACCTAACTCTTGAGTTGTTGATGCATACAAGAGAACCCGTTGGAGACTTTTCCAATGGTCTTGTCCAAGGTTGGCATTATACTACGCTAGGGCTATTACTGAGTACAAAATATCTGGGCATGTTTACGATGAGACAAACATAAGTGCCCCAATCAATGATCTGTAAGCAGTTGGGTCTGCTGGGTGTGAACCCTGGGCCTTTAGAGCAGTTAACAGTACTTCTGCTGCCATTGGTACTTAAACTGGTTTGAGATTATCCAGTTTTATTATTATTGTAGCATGATGTCAGTTTTTGGATGTATATTCTTCGGTGAAATGTCCAACAACCGTTGATTCTTTCAAACTAAACAAATAAAAATATTCTGAGTTCTCCTATGTTCTTGACATCATATTTTCCAGAAAAGATGTTGATTATTTCATTCTTGGTGCGGAGGTTCTTGGCGAAGATTGCAATATCATCTACATATACTAAAATAACGGCTTTGTTCACACAGGAGTATATGCAATTGGTCACTTGCATTTTATTGAATCGTAGGTCCTTAAATGGTTTATCCAACTCTACAAACCACTGTTTCCCAGATTGATGTAAACCGTACAGTGCCTTATGAAGTCTCCAGACTACATTACTGTGTTTCCAGTATACAGGAGCTGGTCACAAATATACTTCTTCCTGAGTTTGCCGTACAAGTATGCACATTTTACATACATCAGTAGGAAATGACTAAAAACACAAAGAAGTATGGCACCAGGGTGAATGCGATGATGGGTTATGTCTCTTCCTTTGTTTGTTGCCTTGGGCGACAAGTCTTGCTCGAAACCTTTCAGGTTTATCTGTTGAATCCTGTTTGACAGTATGTACCCATCGTGAGCATATGGTCGTTGTCTCGGTCTCCTTTTAACGAACATATAAACTCGTCATTGTTGTAGTGTAGACATTACCTCATCCATCACCTTCCTCCAGATTGTTGCGACTTGATCGCTTAATCAAAATTGGATGGGATGGAGGTACCATCACATAGGGCTTCCGGGTTCGGTAAATCCTCTAATGTATCTTCATCATCATCTTAGTTCATCCATCGTTCTTCTACAGGTCGTTTTTCCTGTGATTCTCTACGTTTTTCTGCTCTACGATTTAGTCTCTGATGTAGTGGGCGGTTAAGCCATGCTATATGGTAAACTTCCTGCTCTTGATTGTCCTCCGTCTCCAGTGCTAGTGAGCCTCTTTGAACGGGATTTCCTATAGTTTATTGGAGGTTCCACACGCTGTAGTCAAAGGCTTATAGGGTTGAAGGCAATTGGTACTGAATGCAATAATAAGTGACATCCTTGATAGAGTGTTGGCATGGTCCACCATTATGCCGATAATAGATGTCTGCTTTACCGTTTTCCTACCTTTTCTTCCAGATAACCACTTCATGCTGCCATCCATCGGTAGGTTTAGGTGGTCAGTGAAAAGTTTTGGTATCATCTGGATCCGAGGTGCTGGTGGAAGGTGTTGCATGTCCCAATGTTGACCTTAGCGTGGGAATTGGAATACATCATGGTGGGTGACCAACACTCTTCTGTGTCAACAGGGTCTCTACGACGTCATGTGGTGCATCTGCTATTTCCTATTTACTTATGTCTGGCATTTCCTCTACTAAAAATTCTACGTGGGTATCTTTCTTCGTCATAAACTTTTGTCATATAGTTGCCGTACGTCTGGGTCTCAAATTGTATCTCGGGGCTGGAACAGTTATTTCTTCTTCACTGGTCCTAAAGTGTTTGTGTTCATGCCTTTCTCAAGGCTTCACTTCCGTTAAGTTTTTCGTCTGAACGAACACTGTATGTTTCACTGGCGGCTGTTCTCCCATCATCTGGACACCACACTCGGCATCGTGTAGAAAGCCTAGAAACACCTAGTTTTGATCTGGGTTGTAGCTTACTACGGTTCCTGTGGTCCTCATGTACAAAGCACAGACATCCTATCCTTCTCAGAGGTTCTACACTTGGTTGTCGATTTAAATATTAGGCGTTCGGGATTTTATCATTTATGCCAGCATGGGCAACTTTATTTTTGACGTACACAGCAGCGAACAGCATTTTGGCCCACCATTCTGGTGACAGGTGTGCAGAAATCAACATTACACGTATCGTGTCCAAGATTGTGTGATTGAGGCATTGGCCACCCCATTCATTTGAGGGCTATAGACATTCATTTGTTTGACCTTGATTCCGAGCCGAGTCAGTTCCTCTTGGAAATATTGAGCACAGTACTCCATCCCATTGTCTGTTCTAAGTAGTACAAGTATTATCGGTTTCACGTTCAGTGGCGTATAAGTATTTTCGAATTCATGGAAGGCTTTGTCTTCCGTTTTCATAGTATATACTACGCTGCTCCTTGAAAAATCATCTGTAAATGAGATGAAATATCTTGTTTCACCATAGCAAGTCACCGGTGCAGGTCCCCATTCATCTGAATGGACCAAGTCGAGAGGGGATTTCGCACTACGTTCCAGAAGAGTCACATGTTTGGTGTAAGTGGACCTCCGTAATCTACATGCTTCGCAAATGAGATTGTCAGGAGATACGAACTTTATGCCTCATACATTCCCATTCTTGTTCATTTTGTGAATGGATTGCAAGTGCACATGTCCAAGTCGCTGACATGCCAAACTAGCATGTCATTCCACTGTTTAGCATGGGTCAGTTGATCGGCATCATTCTTTTGTTTATATGTGGTTGGCACAGATTTTTTGAATTCACAATTGAATCAGAAGTCAACCCGATGACTGGTCCTTTACTCTACATTCTCTTGTCTGCATGACTTGAGAGGCACTTTGTCCTTTCACTATAAAAAAAATCCGTTCTCTAGTGGTGCTTGCATAACCACAAGGCCATGCTCATCTAATACAACAAGCCCTTGGCTATCAGTGTTAATTTTTCATCCGTCAAAACCACAAGAATTGGAACTACTCTGTCTGCTTCGCCAAGTGAATCTGGAGCCAACGTCGCCAGCTCTCCAATGCAGGGAACAGTCATGCAGAAGATTAAGGTCTCCACAGATGTCACTTCAGCAGTTACCAGCACTGCGATTCCCGAAACGAATTTGGAATGTACCCAAGCGGTTGGATCGTGGGGAGAATAGGGTTGGTCAACTTATTTATTTTTCCCTTCAGTTTTTTTTTAATTCAACTTGCTGTGTTCTGAATATAATTTAGATTTTGATTTCCCAGACCCTAAAATATTTTATAAATGTTGTACATACACAGTTCATGAGCCTCTAAAAGAAAAAAGTAAAGTGACTTGTGAGATTTGTGAGGGAGAGTGTCGTGTTCATGCGATAACGAGATGGCACTTCAGTCAACCAGAATTAGGACAAAAACTGCCTGTACAGGTTACATGACCTGATCTCTTATCTCCATTGTGGAGTCACCTCCTTGGAATTAGCACTTGGTTGATCACTATGGACAATTGTATAGATAAATCCGGAATAGGAGTCCCAGAAAGGACGGGAAAACGATTTTGTCTCCTTCAAGCTTTGGTAAAGGAGAAGCAAGGTTTCAGAAATTTGATAGACAGCATTCGCAGCAATGTGTTGACAATATTAGCAAAGCGGAGCCCAACACCTTCAGACTCGCCAAAACACATTAATTTTCAAACAACATGGTGTACTTTGATGAAGGTAACAGGTTATAGAATTTCCTATTCTAGTGCATAGACAAGTACATAGACTAGTGCATAGACAAGTACATAGACTAATGCATAGGATAGTGCATAGAAAAGAGTTCTAATATGACAAAAAAAGTGGGCAGCCTACGAGGATAAACTTTGAAAAAGCAAGTTGTTAGTAATTTGATACATGGCAATAGCAACGATATGTTGAAGCTATTGGTAAAACTTAGCTTGACACCTACAGATGAACTGAGACATTAACAAATTCCTTAGTTTTCAAACACCATGGTGTACTTTGATAAAGAAACAGTTGCTGGACTCTTGTATAGAGAAAATAGTCATAGGAATCATATTATGAAAAAAATATTGCAACCTTCCAGCATACATACTGAAGAAACAAATTTTCAGTAATAGTTGAAAATATTGATAAAAAGATATAAACATGCTCAGTCTAGCTAGAACGTTAATACACGACATAATTTCAAACATTGTGGTGTCCTGTGACTAAAAAACAGGTTAAAGAGCTAGCTGATGTTACCTATGAACTTGTAAGTACCCTAAAGGCCTTTCTCAGACCTATTGTTATATATGACAAAACTACCTTTACCAGGAATCTGCTTGTTTCATAAATTATAAAGGCACACAAAATACAATATGCTTTCTCCCCGACCCTGCCTTTCCTACACGTCTAGCGCTGCCATCGGGGAACTGGTAGGTACAAATTTGTTGGTAGGCAGTCATGCCCTATCATTTGGAGTGTTCGAAGTCATGCCTCTGAAATTGAGGCAAGCCTCTATTGTACTTGTTGGTCGTCTGGGCCACTTTACCTCATTGCTTATCTTGTATTTTGTCACTTCCGGTAACAGCTAATAAAGTTTGGTGACGGCATTAGTCCACATCTCACTTTTCCGTTACACAATCCGTTAGTTTTATTGCACCCACATGCACGGCGAGGAGGTTCGCACCGCCGCAACGTTGAAGCTAGTAGTATTAACTAGTTAGGGCGACATAGCAAATGGCTAATGAGGATGAGTAATGGTTTAATTCTGTGATACCAACAAATAAATTTCGAGTTAACGTAATTAAAAAAAGCCTCAGTGAATTACTGGTCGGCGTATCAGTTTTACTGAGAACTGACCAGCGGGTTTTATTTTTTGTTTCAACCTTGTATGCGGACTCGTCTGCAGTGGTGATAACAGAAGAGGACAGCTTCCAGAGATTTCATCGGCCAAGGAACTTCGGGAACCATTTACTTCTAGCTCACATTGAGCAACGAGGTATTATCGTGTCTTTTGCTTGCTGAAGCAATTTTGTCTCCTCGACTAAGGAGAATAGTGGAACTTGAAATTTATTACTGTATTAGACTTTGGCATTGACAGGAGTAAGAAAAAAATGTGGTTGGTTGTAAAGTTATTTAGTGCCCTAGTCATTTCCAAAAATAGGGTTATTTAGTTTATCCTGGAGTGTTTGCGCCATTCTAGAGAGAGCGCATTAGCAGTGAGGAACGTAAGCAATTTGGGACTTTTGGTTGGAAAACTGGAAACGAGTGAGTCATTTTTCTTTCTCTGTGAAAAGAATTTAGCATTAAAGTAAAGATTTAACCAGTGAAAAACCTATTTAATAGTACGTTCAGTACTAGTGTGAACATTTTACAGGTTTGAAAACGTAAATTGTATTGTGTGAAACTAGCTGAACAGTTTAAAGCATTCAATTGCACAATTAGTGCTAAAATGGGTATAAATTTACAGGTTTAAAAAAGTATATTTATTAAAATTAGCAGTAACAGCATAAAATTATTTTACAGTTTTGTAAAATATTAGGCTTCAAAGTTAAAGTGGTGTTTAAATGGTTAGGTTTAAGACGATGTATGGTGCATAAGTTTACAAGTTACAAGTAAACACTAATGAGTAGCCTACTTGATGAAAAGTTTGCACATTTATGTAAAATATGTGGTTATATTCACGTCATAATATTTACTGGGCGCTCATGTTTGATGACATCAAGTTGTGAACAGGTCCTTGTGAGTTTAGTGGAACAGTCGAAGTGTGACTTCATGTAGTATTTTGAGGTATGGAGTAAACCCAAGCCACTTTTAATGCCGTCCATTTACCTTGTTGCGAATCGCCCTAATTCAAGTATTTTGTAGAAAACTGTGGTTTAAAACCAGTACGACGTCTACCTAGACAAAGTAGGATGAATATTTAATAATATCTGATTCAATTACTTAAGAGTAACCTAATCAGTTATTAAATCTGTTATCAGTTATTTATTCTGTCAACGATCTTGGTGTTTGCCTTAATGCGGACCTAAAGAGTACAAAACACTGTGACCAGATTGTTGCCGGGGCTTGCCATTGTAAATCGATGTTTTACGTCTGGTAAAATGAATTTTAAAGTTTGGGCTTTTAAAGTGTTCGTTCGTCCATTGCTTGAATCTGCAAGCCAGGTGTGGTCGCCATCTCTCTTAGGGGACATCGATAAGATCGAGCATGTCCAGCGACGTTTTACAAAGGGCATCATCAGTTTAAGAAACTTAACATATACGGAAAGACTTGTGACGACAAACCTTGAGTCGCTGGAGCTGCGAAGACTTCGTGCGGATCTTTATCTCACTTTTAAGATTATCAGGGGCTTCATGGAAATTGATCTACCGTTGTTTGATTTAGCACCAAGTGTCAACACACGTGGCCACCCCTTTAAATTGGCCGTACAAGCTTCGCACCGCGATTGTAGAAGGAACTTCTTTTCCTTGAGAGTAGTTCCTGTCTGGAACTCCCTTCCCAAAGCTGTAGTCACTGCTCGCAGTCCAAAACATTTTCGGTCAATCATGTCAAAGCATTGCTAGAAACCATTCTTAAAAACGTCCTGAATTTTTTTGGTAATTTCGTATTTAGATCTGTTCTTTTTGCTTTTGTAGCTTAGCTTTCCTGTGGCGCTTAGTCAAGGCTGGCTATTAGTGATCCTCGGATCCTTGCCAGACCTGCTGCTCCTGCGGCAAAATATTATTATTATTATTATTATTACTATTATAAAAGTGTTCATAGCAAACCTAAATGGGCTAAAAAGAGTATAAAGCTAATTACAGTAGTAAAAGCTTACATAATTGTAACAATTATGAAGTAGAGGTGAATTATAACAAATATTAAGCAATTTAAAATAATTACACGATAATATATGGAACCATTATATGTTTATAATTTTTTCGGGCAACTGCACGACGATTTGCGCTAACAATTTACAAGGTGTTAAAACTTTTTTTGTGTGTTTTGAGGTGAAATAATTTGTAAGAATTTTAGCAAATGGCTGACTTTACAAAAAGTAAATTTGATTTAAATTTAGAATTCTAGAGAGAATTTAACTTACATTAGTGTAATTTTTTCTCAGTCGTGTACGTGCGACAAAGAAATTGACTTAAAAAGCAACCCAGTAAGAAAATTAGCAACTGAGTTTAGTGGAACTTTTCACCAAACTCTGGACTTTAATATATTAGTATTATCAGGAAATAGTGATTTTGCAGATGCAACTGACATTGTCATGCCTTTAACTGCTCATACGGGTGGAGCAGCGTAAAATACGAATGGAAATAAACCCCCCTTCCTCCCACAAATGCTTCGTCAGGTGCTAATTTAGGGCATAAAAGACTTAGCGAGTTCGACCCAAATGTCGTGGAGTTTGTATTTTGAAAGAGTAGTCATCAATTATTTCACTATTTATGATGTCCCTGTGGTGAAATAAGTGGAAAGTTTGTTAGCAAACATAGGCGCAAAAACATATGCTTTGTTGCGAAATCTATGTGTGCCTAATGTTCCAATAGCTTAATCTTTAACTGAGACACATAAATTGCTTGTAGCCAGTCTTTGTCTGAAGACTAATTACTTGTGTGAAAGAGTCACATTGCAAAAGCGTGATTAAGTTAACACAGATTTTATTGCTTATTATGTCATGGAACTTAAAAAGTAAACGTTGCAATGCAACTACAGTGTCTCGGATCTTGAGATGATGTTGAGAGAATGCTTTATTGCTGGTTTACGATCTAGTGAAATCCAACTTAAGTTACTTTCACAGAATCAAGACAAGGTTACTTTTACAAGTGTCATCACATTGGCTTTGGCTCAGGAAGAGGCAGAAAAAATGTCTCGCACTTTCAAAGAGTGTCGACACATAAGGTCACAACAAGTAGGCCTAAACAGCAGGTTAAAAAGTCACAAGATATGTCTTGTTATTTTGTGGTTACAATGGCCACGTAAAAACTCGTGTAAGTATCTGAAACATAAGTGTTCAACCAGTAAGATAGTAGGACACCTCTCAATGGTATACCAAAGAAGAACAAGCAACCTACCAGCGCTAAAAATTCTTATGTGAAAAGGGTCGTGGCCAGAGCAAGAAAAAGAGTCATAAATTCTCTAAACAAGCACATATTATTGAAGAATCAACTGATTCTGATACTGAACAAGTACAATCTAGCGACTGTGATGTAAGTGCTGACTCGGATTTAGAAGTAAATACAGTAACTCGCATTACTATAGCTAATTTTACTAGACTTATGATAGGAATTTAAGTACAATAATAAACGGACACAGGTTGACTCTAGCAGCTGATTGTGGTGCAGGCCAAACTCTATCGCAGTTATTTTTCATATGTACCCTTAAAATCGGTATGGATTCACCTTTGTTCTTGGGACAGGGAATCACAAAACTGTTCGGAGAATGTGAACTGATTGTATCCATACATGGTAAAATGCAAAGGTTGCAGCCGTAATTTATCCAGGTTATCACAAACCAATGATGGGTAAAGTAAGACTGGAGGCTATATATGAGGACATAAAGGATTTTTTTTTGAAAAAATGCAGTTGCTGCTAATACGGAGATAAAAAGTGACACACAGTCAGGTAAATATTTCGGAAACAAATATTTTTGAACGTTTCCAAACTTATTTTCAGCAGGTTTGGGAACTTTCAGAAACTTTAAAGCTCAAATTAAGTTAAAGCCTGATTCAGTACCTAAATACTGCAAGCCCCGACCAGTACCTTTGGCAGTCAGAAGGAAAGTCAAGGGGAACTTCATAGGCTAGTTCAGGAAGGTTTTTTTAAAACCTGTGGACTGTAACCCCTGGGTGATCCTCATGGTTTTAGTTTTGTAGCCTGATGGTTGTGTCCAGATTGTAGGTGACTACCCTGGCACTGTAAATCTTCACCTTGAAATCGAGTATCATCCTGTACCTAAAGCTGAAGATTTGTTCAGTAAATTGGCAGGGTGTGACACCTTTTGAGTAGTAGGGGGAAAATGCAGAGCAACCCATTTTGAGCAAACCATCACGAAAACTCACCTAAAGATGGGCCCCTTTACCATACTCCTATTTGAGTATATTTTTGCAGGTTTTTTTACTGTGGTGTTGCTGGTTTGTTCACGCGTGTGAGTATTTTTACCGGGGGATATGATCGTGTAACTTTCTAGTGCATGGGTTAGCAAGGGATGACTTTAGCAAGTGCTGGGTATAAAAGGTGCTGATAATTTCGTAGATCTTTATATCAGCCATGGCTGCCAAGTAAGACATGGTTTCGAGGTTCCAGTGCAGGAAATGCAAGGTTGAGTTTTTATCACAAGAAGAGGTAGAAATTCTATTGCAGAAGCCATGCGTGGTAAACTTTACTTGTCTCGATTGCAGAGGACTCGTTTCTTCCCACGATGAATTTTTGGCACATTACGACCGATGCGATGGAGAAATAATTATGGCGGAAAAATTTAGGGGTATATATTACTGCAAAGCCTGTTGGAACTATTTCCCCGATTTGAAACAAGCATACCAGGATTTCACATTCGTCTAATTTTCATCCGATGAACTAAGAGAAGGTTTCGAAATCGAATATAAACAAAGGACCTACGATGATTGACGAAGAAGAAAAACGCGATCTTCCAATGTGGCAGCATCTCTTATGTGTTACCTTCATTTGGTTGTACACCTATTGTTAAGGAAGACTCCTATTGTTGGGGAGTGTTGATTGTGGGTATAATGGCGACTGTACTTACTTGTTGGTACTGGTGTAATACCAGTAAGAGTATGATGTTATGAGGGAGTAAACCAAGTTATGAAGAACGAAATGTCTCCTCCCCGTCCTCTCACAGTGTCTGACAAAGAGATTTTCTTAAGTCAGCACTGCGAGAAGACGTTCAGGAGCAATACATGTAAATGGTTGGCGCGAAAGGCGTCACAAAGGAAAATGTAACGTAACTTGTAAATCGTGCAGTGTGACTTACTCTAATCAGTTCGCTTATAAACAGCACAAGTGTAGAGGGGCTAAAAAAGAGACGTAAATTGTCTTTTCCTAAATTCAAACTTCTGTTGAAGAAAGAAGTAATTGCTCAAATAATGCAAATTTCAACCTCGTAGTCAACAAAGTCAGATGTCTAGTCGTACCCATAGTAGAATTACCAGAATCAACTGGGCCTTGTCGTACATGATTCACAATGATAAGTCGGAGGTCATGGATGATACCGAACTCGAGATGAAGCCATTCAGTTTGAATTTAGGAGGGTTTGCTCTAGTGCGCGATGCTTTCAACAGCTGCTTCTTGACTTTCAAGCAGGATTTCATGTTGGATGAAATGCACTACAAATCCTTGATTTTGTTAGAACGGTACGATGATAAATATTGGAATCTTTTAGAACAATGTCAACGTCTTATGGTAAACATAAAAGCTCAAACTGTATTATGCATTCTGTTCGAAAAAACGACGAAAAAGCTTATTTTAAACTATTAAAGCTTATTTTAACTCCAACCTGGTCAGAGTAGGGAACAGGGAGGTTCTCTCAGAAATGTTGAACAAGATTCTGCATAGTATTGGACAGTTTGCCATAGAAGGAAGTGGATGGATTGTCAAGCAATGCGTGTCTAACTAACTCTGCATGGGAATCTACAGACGTTTTGCTGGGAAAGGCTACGTAGCACTCTCCAACAAGCACAAACTAGGTCCCGATTGGAGTGTATGTTGTTTTGCCGGTGTGATTCCGTTACGGAATCACACCTCTGGTTTTCCCTACTGGCCACTAGAGGGCCTGAGTTGTGTACGCATCCTACAAGATGTACTATTAACAATAAATGTTATATAAGGCGACGCAAGCTGTTTAGCTTCCGTTGCTCGTCGTGTCAGTCAAAACCCCGTCTCTTCCTTCTACCCACGCACGATGTTGTTTATCTAGAAATGGTTAACATTCTAATGGCGACGAAGGAGTGGAAACTTAGTCAGTTTTACTGACTTGGTTAAATTTCCTATTTTTATTGTATGCTTGCAAGAAGAGGTTTGACCCGGAATTTCAGCGCCGAGAAGCTTCGGGGACACTCGCTCTTCTGGCTTTGGTTAAAGCATCAGGTATTTTCTGTCCGGGGGTGGTCGTAGTCGCCAGAACTCCTACCCACGGACGAAGAATTAAGAAATAACTGTTCCGCAGAAGTTTCTTGACATGGCAATCGGGGAACGCGGTATGCGGGACAAGTTAGGGGTAATTTTTCAGTTCGTCTCCCATTGCTGTTTAATAAGTTAATTTATCTTATTATGTTGGCACCATTTTAAGAGTGTGTGCGAGCCAAGTGTTGGGCTATGGAAGCAATTGGGAGTAACGTGGGAGAAAAACTGAAAGATAAAAAGAGCCATCTTATTAAATTACAATTGTGTAATGTATGTTAAATTAAAGGCTTAACAGTTGAAAAGCCTATTAATTGCATATTTAGCGCTAAAAGTGTTGAAATTGACAGGTTTAAAAAAGTCAATTTGCGTAGTATTTTGTTTAAAGCTTAATATTTTAAAAGCTATTAACTTGCACCATTGGTGCTAAATTTTGTAGAAAATTGACAGGTTTAAAAAAGTCAATTGGGGTAAATACAAATTTATTTAGAGCGAATTTGTAGTGGATGCAAAGAAAATTGAATTTGCAAAAGGTATAGGCTATTGTTTAAAAGTACCAAAATAAACCTGACTTATAGCTCGTAAAATTATTAACTGCAATGATGCTAGTTATTGGTAACCATCGAATGCTGGAATTATGTTAAGGTTAGCATGAAGATTTTTTTTTCTCCATGTTCAACTAATTACTTGAATAGTTCTGGGTTTTGACCGACGGTCGAAGTGTGATTTCATGTGATATATTAAAAGCTTGGTATTTAGTGGCAACCAAAAAAGAATTGTAACACTTTTGCTTGGGAAAAATATCAATGCAAAGTTTTAGAGCCGTAGAAAGCGATTAGTTGTTTCTGAGAGTGTCCCTGGTCTGTGTGAGAATAGGCATTGCCGCTATTGTGTGGGACCGGTTGGGCAGGTAAATAAGTCATAATTTATAAAGGTTTATCAATTTTTGGGTAGCGCTGGAAATTGAGTGTGACACAGCTGGTCACAGAATTGTTAAAAGGTACATATTTAAGAAAATGATATGAGTTAAAGTAAATTACAGGAGTAAATTGAGCACTGTGGCTTAGTTTATAGTAAATTGGTACAAAGAAAAAAATTACAGCAATATTAGTTACAAAGTAGCAAGTTGTGCGACCATTGTGAATTTGTAATTTGCTGGGCAGTTGCAGAAAGTAATTTATGTGTACAATTTGCAAATTGGTTAAAGTAATTTACAAAGTGTATAATGTATTTGTAGGGATTTTGCAAATGGCTTTCTACAAGTTAAATATTGTTTCATTAATGGATATTCATATATGAATTTTGTTTTGAATTAATTTAATGTTGTTAGTCACATGAGTAGTGACGAAGATATTGAATTTAAAAGCAATCCACTTAAAAAAACAGCCAGTGAATTTTCTGAAATATTTGACAAAACTCTCGGTTTAGGAGAACCAGTGCTTTCTGAAACTGGTGATTACGAAGATTCTGTCGAAATAGTTATGCCTCAGACCGTTAATACTGGTAATGTCAGTGGTACGGGAAATGTACCACTAGGGGGAAATTTAACACTCCCTTTCCCCCCCCCCTACCCCCAGTTCAAGTTGGCGTCATAAGAGGCTAAATGAATTTGATCCCCAGTTAGAGCCCTGGAATCTCTATTACGAGAGGGTTGTCATTAACTTTTCAACATATGAGGTGCCACTTGATAAGCAAGTGGGTATATTACTCACGCATATAGGTCCAAAAACGTATGCGCTTTTGAGAAATTTGTGTGCACCAGTTGCACCTATGTCAAAATCATTAGTTGATATAGATAAGCTATTATCAGCCAGTTTGTGCCCCAAAACAAATTACCTGTGTGAGAGGGTCACATTCCAAAAACGTGACCAGTTAAGTACTGAAACTATAGCAAGCTATGTGACTGAACTGAAAAGGCTAACGTTAAAGTGTGAATATAGTTTGGCAAAAGGAACAGATTTGGATATCATGCTAAGAGACTGCTTTATTGCTGGTTTAAAATCTGGAGAAATACAAAAACAGCTACTTGCCTTAGATCCAGATATAGTGACCTTTGATAGTGCAGTCACATTAGCGCTGGCACAGGAATTTGCAGAGAAGAATGTGTCCCATTTTCAGGGCGCGGCTGTGCACAAAATTGCGCATTCTAAGCAAAAGTTCCCAGCTAAAAAGCCCTCTGAAAAAGGGTGTTACTGCTGTGGCTACCCAAACCACGTTAAAAGTTCCTGTAAATACCTTAAGCAAACGTGCTCATTTTGTAAAAAAAATTGGGCATCTTTCTCGAGTGTGTAGGTCAAAGAAGGAACAAAATAACAGCGCTTCAAAGTCCTTTATTAAGAAAAGCCGTGGTAAGGGAGGTAATAAGGGTTTTAAATACACCAAGAAAGCTTACATGGTTGAAGATTCATCCAATTCGGAATCTAGCCATGAAGAAAGTAGCGATTTTGAGCAAAGCCCCGAGTCTGAGTTGGAGATTAATACTGTTACATCTGTAAGTATCGTTAATTTTAACAGAGTTAAACCTACTGATTGGACATTAAGTCCTGAGGTAAATGGGCATAGGCTAACAATAGCAGTAGATTGTGGATCTGACTTAACTTTGTTGCCTGCTAAATGGTATCGCAGGTGTTTTGCTTATGTACCCTTGGAACCTGCCGGTGTTCACCTTCGTTCTTGGGATGAGGGTATCACTAAACCTTTGGGTGAATGTGAATTACTTGTGGCCATTAACGGTAAATCAGCAAGGGTTCCTGCCATAATTTACCCTGGTGATCGTACACCAGTAATGGGTAAAGTGTGGTTGGAGGCTTTGGATGAGGGCATTAAGCAGTTCTTTAGGAAGAATTTAGTTCATACTAACATTGAAAAGAAAGAGGTCACACACAGCCAAGTTAACTTAATTTCGGAAAATGACATTTTTGAACGTTTTCCCGACCTATTTTCACCAGGGTTGGGGACTTTCAAGAATTTTAAAGCTCATATTAACTTGAAGTCAGATGCAGTACCAAAATACTGTAAAGCTCGTCCGGTACCCCTCGCAGTTAGGGGGAAAGTCGAAGCGGAAATTGAGAGGTTAGTTAAGGAAGGTATTCTTAAGCCGGTGGATTGTTGCGCCTGGGCAACGCCCACCGTGCTAGTGTTTAAACCTGACGGTGGTGTTCGGATTGTGAGTGACTACTCCAGCACTGTAAATCCGCAGCTTGATATTGAATACCATCCTGTTCCTAGAGCTGAAGATTTGTTCAGCAAATTGGCGGGGTGTGACACTTTTTCAATTATTGATCTTAGTGACGCTTTCCTGCAGATTGAGCTGGACGAGGCCTCTAAAGCGCCTCTTACAATTAACACTTGTAAGGGTTTGTTTCAGTGGCAAAAACTACCGTTCGGCCTTGCAAGCAGTCCAGGAATTTTTCAAAAACAGATTGAACGTGTCTTAAGGGATATCGACTTAGCAACTCCATTTGTCGATGATATTCTTGCAGCGGGCAAGGGTAAAGGGCACGATGATACTCTGTTAGGAGTCTTGCAGGCTCTGCAGGATAATGGAATTAAGGTCAAGAAGACTAAGTGTAAGTTAAACCAGTCTAAGATTAAGTACTAGGGTTTCCAACTGGATAAGGATGGAGTCTCAAATCAGCCGGAGGTGTTGAACGCTATTAAGTTAGCTCCTGACCCCACCAACAGCCAAGAATTGAAGTCCTATTTGGGCTTTATAAATCAATATTCCAAGTTTGTTCCCCACTTGGCTACAATTTTAGCTCCGCTAAATCGTTTGTTATCACCAAAGGTAGCGTGGGAGTGGAATACTGACTGTTCAAAAGCTGTTGCTGAGGCGAGGGAGGCTTTTCTTGGGGCAAGCGTGCTGATGCACTATGATCCTGACTTACCACTTAAGCTAGTTTGTGATGCATCCCCGGTTGGAATCGGGGCTTCTTTGATGCATACACTGCCAAGTGGTAAGGACAGGCCTATTGCGTTTGTTTCGCGGGCTCTAAGTAAGGCAGAAATTGCCTATGCGCAATTTGATCGAGAAGCACTTTCGGTGGTATTTGGGGTGAAAAGGTTCCATCAGTATTTGTATGGACGGAGATTTATTTTACAAACAGATCAGAAGGCTTTACTGTGGATATTTTGAAGCAAGGTGTCCATCCCTGTTATGGCGGCTGCCCGTATTCAGAGGTGGGCATTATATTTAAATGGGTATTCCTTTGAGCTCCAGCATATCCCTGGTAAACAAAATCTGATGGCGGATTATTTATCCAGAATGCCGACTCCGTATACACCACCGTCCATGCAGGTACCAGGTTGGAGAGTCATGCACCTTGAGACCATAAACTCGTTACCCATCCTGCCGGGGCAGCTGGAAAAACACACGAGGCAAGACCCAATATTGTCAACTGTGTTACGTTACACCAGAGATGGTTGGCCGGACAAGGTGGAGAACGAGAAATTGAAGCCATTTTTTGTGCGAAATCTAGAGCTGTCAATAGATGCAGGTGCTCTATTTTGGGGTTTTCGCTTAATAATTCCGGAGTCACTACAAAAACAAGTTCTAAGTGAATTGCATTTGGGACATACTGGGATCGTGCGGATTAAAGCCCTTGCAAGGTCTCGAGTTTGATGGCCCGGTATCGATAAAGACCTTGAAAATGTAGTAAAAACATGTAAAGCATGTAAGTTAACTAGAGACGGGAATGTGTCTGGTAAAAAACATGCATGGGAGAGGCCTATGGCTGTTTTTGATAGACTACACATTGATTTCGCTGGACCTTATGAGAATCGCATGTTTTTTCTTGTGGTTGATGCCTATTCAAAGTACACGTTCGTTAAAATCATGCGTAAAACAACAAGCGCTAGTGTTATTTGATATCTACTTGAAATCCTTGGATTATTTGGTTTACCACGTTTGGTCGTTAGCGACAATGGACCGCAGTTTTGTAGTCTAGATTTACAAGAATTTTTGCAAGAAAATGGCATTAGGCATAATAAAATCATTCCGTATAGACCATGTGAGAATGGACAAGTTGAATCTAGTGGTAAGAGTTTGAAACGTTCCCTGAAAGCTAGTATAAAGCAAGGTTTAACAATAGAAATGGCTCTCAATAACTATCTAGTACAAGCGCGAAATGTCCCGCATACGACAACAAAGATGACGCCTGCTTATTTGATGTTCAAGCGAAATGTCCGTACGAGACTATCGATCATGGTACCGTCGAACGATGATATAGTTAGAATGAAACAAGATAAAATGACAAGTTCTACTAGGCATAAACCCGAACTGAACTTTGAGGTCGGAAGTCTCATATACTATCGTGACACTAGGCCAACTGCGAAAGATCGATGGCAAGAGGGCATTGTTTCAGCAAAGGATACAAGCACACGTTTTCAAATAGACGTTGGTGAAGGGCGTTTGGTGTGAAAGCATCTTGACCAGTTGAAGCATCGTATTTTGGCTCCTAACGAAGTTCCTGGGTTGATTGCTAAGGAGTTTGAATCAAAATCCAGGGAGGTGTTTAAACACGTCGAGTGTTCTCCGGTTGGGAATCGTAGCTGTGCACAACAAGCAAGTGCTACTCGAGCAAAGATATCTACTAAGAATCCAAAAACGCCTGAGAAAGCACGAGTAAAAATTTGGCCGACTGCTGAAGATAAATTTATGCCTGTGTTGACGCCGCAGAAAGATTTTCATGAAGCACCGATATTTACTGAAGCTGAATTTCCGCTATTGCTCTTGCCTGAGGTTCGCGTTGGCAAGCAGGTTTCACGCTGCCAAAGTTTACCCCCGATTGCCATGTCGACACAGTCTGTGCCATTGCGGCCTGCGAACTTGCCACAAAGTACGCCGAGTAGTGACATTTCTGCACGCAAGTCGAGCCGTGTGCGTAGAGCACCGGCGAAACTTTATTTGTAAGGTTGGGGCGGGTGTTTTGGGTTGCCATCCGGGCAACCGCTTTTTTTGTTCGTTTCTCTCAGGTTTTGGGGGATTTATGTGTATTTGTATATATGTTAGAATAATGATGAATTGTTTTGGTTTACACTTTAACGATGTAAATAAGAGGTAGAGGTCCTGCTGGTTCAGGGATAGTGTACATAAGAAGCAAGTTTATTTACATGGAAAAGTATTATTTTCTAACATTTGTTGAGTTTTCATAAAAAACAGACTGCGACTGACTTGAAATAAGTGTGGGGGGAATATGGCATATATTATGTAAATATATTTGTGTATATATAACTATGAGGGCCACGCCCCCTCATGTTTTTTAGTGGGGGTGGGTGGAGTGTATGTTGTTTTGCCGGTGTGATTCCGTTATGGAATCACACCTCTGGTTTTTCCTACTGGCCGCTAGAGGGCCTGAGTTGTGTACGCATCCTACAAGATGTACTATTAACCCCTTGACTCCCAGCATGCTAAGAACTACTCTGCACTCATATACCAGGTAATGCAGTGAAGCCCTTAAAAGCATGCTGCACAAACACTGTCCACACCACTGCTCGCTGTAATTTATCTTTGCTCTTTAGCAATTGCTTTCCCAAATTTAAGTATCTTTTATTCCTCCACCCCCCCACCCTAGAAAAAATACAAAAACCCTGTAAATACCTGGTTCGCATAAGCAATGGCTTCCGAATAGAAAACACAATTTCGAGGGAACAATCGCTTCTCAAATAATGTTTTTTTAATTCCTCCAACCCATTTGAGTTGGGGGGGGGGGGTGGCTGGAAGAGTAGAAATACAATTTTGAGGAAATAATTGCTTATTTGACCTACCTATTTATAGCATGTCTGTATTTTTTTGGGGGTAGGGGTTTTGCGAAATAGAAAACACGTAAACTTTTGGGGAAGCAAGTGAAAATTTGAACCAGCTACATACAGTGTTTCTGTACTTGTTCTTTTTTGGGGAGAGGGGGGGGACGGGTTGAAAGAATAGAAAACACACAATTTTGAAAAAAAAAATAAGCAACATGCTGTAAAAGAAACGGGTCACTTCCGTAAGTAAAACCATTTACAGATTTAGCTTCGTCGTCAATATCAGATATATCAGACAATTCAGAGCCCTCCTCTTCTGGTACATATTCCGAGTCAATACTATCATTTTCTTCCATTTTTACACTTCATGTTTGCAGTTAAATTTAGAAAAGCGCAGTTGGATGCATGCTCGGCAAATGTAAACAAACCAACTTCGTTAGGCCTAACCAGCGCTAGCGCGCTTACGACGGGCTGGAAATTGCAGCTTGTAAATTCACAGTCACTTACCATTGATCTGATCCTCTTCTGGAACGATTCACGATGAACCATTATCACTTTCCACAGCCTTTATGCCACATAATTACAGCCAAACTAACCGAAAATTACTAAAACCGGCAGAAAACGAGGCGGCCGCACGTTTGTCATTGAAGCAAGAAGGCTTGATAGCGCCGCCCTTCAGAAGGCCGCATTGTTGTGTCCAACGTGGTCTGTGAATGGCTGAAAACAACGTGGAATTTCACTGGCTAAATCGTTTGTGACGTCACGGCCAACAAATAGCCTCTTTCTGCATCCTACCAGTGTAAAATAAAAGTATTGTTGGGCCCAACCACGCTTGGTGTGCTATGTATTTGACAAGGCTAAACAAACACGTACGCGTCGTACGTGTGGTAGGAGATAGCAACGTTTTAAGCACGTACGGGTCGTACGTCTGGTAGTCAAGAGGTTAACAATAAATGTTATATAAGGCGACGCAAGCTGTTTAGCTTCCGTTGCTCGTCGTGTCAGTCAAAACCCCGTCTCTTCCTTCTACCCACGCACGATGTTGTTTATCTAGAAATGGTTAACATTCTACCGATATACTGGTCAATGTGCGTAGTGAAGATTATAGATGTTTTCTGTGGTCCGTTTTGGCTAGTGTATACCCAGTTCCATTTTCGCAACATGACTAGGATACGAAACATTATCTGCCTCATGCACACGAGTTAGTTGTTAGTATGTTGAATAAATACTCCGTTCCTTTATCCAAGATCACTTGGTTCGAAAAAGCCAACAACATTTCAGCATCTGTTTTTGGTTTCGAGGATGAAGAACCTTGCGTTTATCGTGTGAGTTCCTGGTTTGAAAGTAAGCATCACATTGACTTGCTTCTTCTCGACGGACACTACGTGACGATAAAAGATTTAAACAAATTCATTGCAAGTTTCAACCCCAACAGAAACTTGAAATATTTTTGTAGTCATTGCCTACATGGTTTTCAAAATCGTTTCAGGTATGAAAACGATAACCTTCCTTCTTGCAAGGGAGTTCTGTTTCAAAAGAACTCATTGCTCAACAATGATGTAATTCAGTTTAAGAATTTCAAGAACGACTACAAAAGGTTGTATGTAGCCTACGTGGACTTTGAAGCGGCACTCCAGCCAGTTTCCAGTTGTGATGAAAACGATACATACACAAGAGTTAACCACATACACAAAGCTTGCCGTTTTGCCTATGTGATTATGGACCATTTAGGTGGAGTATTTTCGAAAAAGTTGTACAGATGAGTGAACTGCATGAAGATTTTCTTCGAATCTATATTAGAGAATCAGAAAAAGGTCATGACTTACGTGGATTCCCAGAAGCAAGGAATGAAACGTTTAACCAAGGAGCAGTGGTTGTACAAAACAGCTATGGTGTGCCACCTTTGCAAACTCGGTTCATTTTCCCCACTCAAAGAAAAGTTTAACGGGTACAAGACCACTACTACAACACCGGTGAATTTAGAGGCGCCGCGCACAGCAACTGTAACTTTGCTTACACTTTGAACAAAAAAAGCTGTTATGCATAATTTCGGAAAAAAAAACGACAGCTATTTTGTCGTGAAGGCTTTGAACTCGTTTAAAGGTTTGAATGCTTTGCATAATTTGAGGATCATCGCTAAGAACAAGGAAAGAATCAGCAGCATGAAATTAGGCGGCTTTACTTTCATCAATAGTGTAGCATTGATGACGGCATTGTTTGAAACTTTAGCATCGAACTTAAAGCACTTTAACATTACGGACAAGCTTTTTAAGGTGAATCAATGGAACTCCTAGGCAAAAAGATTCATTTCCGTATGAATACCTGACAAACGTAGAAGTGTTTGAGAAGTGTTAACCTCCTGTGTCAGCATCTACCTCATTGTTGAAAGGAGCTCTCTGCTCAGAATCTTACGAACACGTGAAGATTTGGGATTTAGGCAAATGCAAACTGTTTGGAGATTACCACAATCTGAATTTGTGGACGGACGTTGGACTTTTATCCAATGTCTTTGAAAACTTTAGAGTGACAAGTTTGGCTAGTTACAGATTTGACCCCTCCCATTACATTTCTACACCCTCCCTATCAGGAGGACAGGAGTGTCTTTGTATCTTTTCACTAAATTATTGACCTGCATCGTATGGTGGAAAAGGGCATAAGAGGCGGTGTCTCGTTTGTAGCTAAAAGATACTCTAAAGCCAACAACCCGTATATATTGTCTACCTTCGAACCCGATAAAAAGAATTCTTACATCACATTTTTGGACTTCAACAACTTGTACGGTTGTGAAATGTGCGAGTATCTACTGACCTGAGATTACGAATGTGTGCTGGAAGACTGGCTTAAAGATATTAATCTCGACAATTATGGAGGCAAGAGATACGGGCTTGTTATTAGAAATGGACTTGCAATACCTAGAGGCCCTTCATGCACCGCATAATGATTTTCCGTTAGCCCCGGAGCACATGAAAATCACAAAGTCTATACTTTCTCCTTTCAACCATCAGGCAATCGAGGAATTGCGGTCAATGTACAGTAAAGGCCTAAAGTTAACCACTAAGCTTTTCTCAAAGACAAAGTACGTGGTGCCCTATAAAAATTTGAAATACCACAGTGCTCTCGGCATGGTTCTCAAGAATGTACACAGAGCAATCAGCTTTAAGCACGTGCCTAGGTTGAAACCTTGCATCGAGTTTAACAACGACAAACAGTTAGTGGCTACAGAAGATTTTGTCAAAAACCTCTACAAATTGATGAATAATTACATTGTTAATAAGACGATCGAAAACAAATGAAAGAGATCCAACGTCTTGATAGCAACGATGAAAGAGAAAGCTATCAAGTTTGCATCACACCCCGCACCACGAGTTTCATGTCTCTAATCGGGGGATTTGTTAATTTTTACAAAGACTCCCACAAACATAATTATGGACAAGCCCATCATGGTTAGTTTTTGCGTCTTGGAACTGTCAAAGTTATTAGTCTACCAGTTTCATTACGACAACATGATAAAAAAAGTATGGACCGGGGAGATGTAAACTCCTAGTTACTGATACGGATAGTTTGTGTTAAACGATAGACACAGACGATGTTAAAAAAGATATGGAAGAGGATGCGTCATTGTTAGACACGTCGGACTATCCTAAAGACCATTTTCTACACTCCGACATCAACAAAAAAGTATTGGGGAAGATGAAAGATGAGAGCACGGGTTGCCCAATTTCAGAGTTTGTAGGTTTAAAGTCTAAGCTTTACAGCATTTTACAATCAGATTAGAATAACAAAATGGCTTGCAAAAGCATTAAGAAAACAGCAGAAGTTGTACACGAAACGTACAAGAATGTGCTGTTTAATAATAGCGTTGTGAAACTCTCGGATCTTAAATTCGTTTGCAGATGCCCGAACTAAATACCGTAACCATCAACAAGTTGGCTTTCAGGCCTTAAGACGACAAGATGTGGGTCTGCGACGATGCAGTCAGAATTTTTTTGACACCTGAATTCAGCTTAAACTATCTATATTATCCGTCCAGGTGTTGGTTTTGGAATCATAGCCATTCCATTTAACGAAATAAAGCATTTTCCCATCTTTTCATTTCTTTTTACGTAATACTTGGTCCACTAAAAGCAAATCGGGAACTAGAGTGTTTTGAAGTTCCTGTTCGTTGGATCCTCCAAGACGCATTGTTCACCCAGCTCATCCTTTAAAAGATACTTAACTGGTTGGGTTTTTTGCACTTAACGGATCGTAAAAACTTCGTTAGGAAAATTTTGCAAATATCCTCTATTGATTTTTTTTTACTTTAGAAATCCTGACTTTATTTCCTACGCTGAACTTGGGCTTCTTCAGCAGTTGTTTAGGACTAGTTCGTTTCAGCAACGGTTTGTACCGTCTAGTTACTTCCCTTGGTTTCAGTTTTGTAGTAGAATGAACAGTGTTGTTGTAATGCTAAACCAACTCGTCGATAATGTGTATCCATTTGTAATTCCCATGCCTAGTAAATCTTTTCCACATTCGAGTTTTCAACGTTCTGTTGAAACGTCTACCAATCTGGCTTTCTTCTCAGAGTACGAAGAGTACATGTTGATCTTATGACGCATGAGTAGGGCTTTGAAACATTTATTGTAGAACTCGCTACCTAAATGAATTGTACATTTTTAGGGGATGTCGGAGTATTTTCCTGAAAGCTTCGGTAACGTCTATACCGTGTTTAGATTTAGGGGAACGGCCCAAGTAAACTTGGACATGATATTAATGCAGGTTAGTAGGTAGTTAAGTCCTTTATCTAGGTTAGCGTAAAGTATCATGTCAACCAAGTCAGCCTGGCATAGATCGTTCAGGCTCAGTTCAATGACTTTCCGTCTCGGAAAATTTGTTTAGGTTAGTTTGTGAAGTTCCTTTACGAGTTGATCCATTTTTTTAATTCTCCATTCAGAACCTAAGTTTTGTTTTCATGATTTTCTTAACGATCGAAGCGGCTAGCTTTAGACTCCGTGCCAGAGAAGTCTCATCTCTCATTCTTTAAGCTTTTGCGATTAGAACTTCATTAGCAGCATGCCGATTTTTTAAGTCCGAGCTCTCGGAGTAAGCAATGTCGTGTTCTTTGCACGCTTCGTCTAGTGTATTAATTCCCGGATCTCCTCGAGCCAATCTCTTTTCCAGTTTGGTTTCCAGGCCACAGTATTGGTCGCCCGGTAAATGCATTTAGAGCGGTAGCTTATGTATGAGTTTGTTTACTATTCCTTTCCCAGACTTGATAAAGGAACCTTTTTTACGTCCCGCACACCTCAAAAAATACAACTTGCCTCTGTCAGTTATTTTTGCAGTGTTAATAACGGATGGCTCGGGGCCATTGGAAATGTGACGTTTTACATTTGACGCAATACCTCATTTTGATATTTTTTGATTCCATGTTTCTTTGTTTTATATACGATTTTTTAAAACTAAAAACCTAAATTTTGATAAGCCACTCTTTTTCCCCGAGCAGTTATGATTCGTCTTTGCTGCATTTCTGATAAAATTTCTACCATCTTGTTTCTATGTCCGTCGTGGCCAGCCAAAGCGGCTTATACAAAAGCCTGAGTCTCTTTATCAAGTCATTAGAACCGTTGTAATATTTATTGGAGAATCTGCTTGAATGACCCACTTTTTAACCATGCCATCCCTTTTTTCTTCAATTTCACGTCATCCCAAATCAGAGCGATAATAGACTGATACTCGGCGCTACAATTAGATTTGGTGTTACGAGGTTTTACGACCCCGTGGACGTATATTCGGTTTTAGTCTCGGGAGGAATTCTCATTATAGGAGCTTAAGCCGGAGTTGAATATTCGGCGAGACTGTAATTGACAGGGATCGACAATGTTTTCTCACTAGGAGTAACGACTTGGTAATGGGATGGCGATAAACCCCAGGCTTCGTAGTCATCCTCTTCGTCAGTTTCTTCATCTTTTAAAGCTTTAATCGGTGTAGTTAGCGTGTGCTGCGCTAAAGTTTTTACACCACTGACCGATGTTGGTTTTAGAGCGCCAACTGCCGGTTTCAGAGTGCTTAATACCGGCTTAAAAAATTATTGTAGCGATTCTTCTTGCTCTCTTTCGCACAAACGTCGATTTGAAAGCTATTTAGTTAAACGTCTTTTGAGTAAGGCGATTTCTCATTTTGTCTCTATTCTTTTGTTTAATAGGTAAAACGAACGTTTATATCTCCCCTCGTTTAACATTTTGTTAATAGACAAAAACCCGTAAAACTTTTTCCAACAATTTTGACACAATGTTTTAAAGGCCCAAAATTCCATGTCGGGGTCAACGTGATTCTCGTAAACGTGTTTTAAATTTAACTCTTCCGCGGGAAAAGGATAAATAAGTTTGCATTGTGTCTGACCACTTGTTTTCGAATTATCATTTAGGACTGACTGGAACAAAAAACATCGGCGTTCGAATGACGCCTTTAAGCTAAGTAACGTTTGATGTTTTTTTTGTTTGACTAAAGGGCAGTCGTCAAAAACAATCAGGTTTCGGAAGTTTGGGTCCAGTTCTTCGAGAAGAATTAAATCTATTTGAGAATCGTGAAAAAAGCTTTATTCTGTACTATTTTTTCCTCAATTTCACCTAGCATAGATATCATATCTTTGTATTTTGATTGACATAAAGTTTTACTGGAAATAAATAATCAGTCGTAGTCGAGCCATCTTTTGTTACAGATGAAATTAAACAGTAAGTTTGTTTTTCCACAATTTGTGGGCCCTATAATTAAACATCTGATATTTGAAGACTGAAATGGATGATTTTTAGGTTCTGTCTTAGGCACAAAAAAGTCATAGTTTTTTCCATAGCTTTTTATTTTATTTACACATTTTGTTAATGTTTACACAGTTTCTAAACCCATAAAGTCTTCGTCAGAAAATTTGTCGTTGAATACATCCGAATGAGCTACTCCATAGTCTACGTAGCACCATAATTTCACATTACTGGGAGTTTCATGTGTGAAGTACATCATAGTAATTTTCCCAGTGACTTCCATCAGGTTTAAAGCGTTTTAAAATAGCAAGTTGAACCATGGTTTCTCTTAACATTTTTGTTAAGTTTCCCTTTAATTTTGTGCGTATTTTCGTACACAAAATTTCTAAGATAGAATTTCTTCAATTCACCTTTTCACAAGAATGGTAACAGGGGAAGCCAACGTGCATATAATTGGGATAATTGAACGTAGTCAAAGACACAGGTTTTTTGCTCGTCAAACTCAATCTCTAGTTTTTTACAGATGTACCATTTAAGATTTTTCAATACTCTTTTAGTTTCTGGGTCACTGGGCAAAATCCAACCTTTATATTTCGATTTTTCGTCTGAAACGGGAGTCCCCAAACCCTTTAAATCTCGAAACTGAATGGAAGGAGACAAGGAAAACTTTACACCATGGTTAATATTTGTACCTTTGTCGTTTTTAACTTTCAGCGATTTTTTTTGGCAGTAGATTGGAAAGATTTGCTTGCTAGGTTGGTTGAGACATTTTGAGGTTATTATTTATTTTGAGGTTCTTCCTTTTATTATATACGAGAAATTAAAAAAAAAACTATCCTCATCGGTACATTTTAAAATTTCACGTATTTAAAAAAAGGAAGTCGGCCAAGAAATTTGGAAAAGCATTGAAAAGGACGAGAGGGGAAGGTGATGGGAGTGAATCCGACAGTACAGCCGGGACTGGGGTACGGGTTAACCCCGAAAACAACTACGACATGCGAAGCTAGCGTGTAACTAAAGTACGAGCAGCAATCGAACTGGAAGATGCGGTAAATTATTCTCAGATCAGTACTCTGGCAACAGACGTTCAGAAACTTAAAAAACCATCTTGCCTCCTGCTATTACTCTTCTCTCCGATGAGTTGGCTTCCTTCAATTCCAGCATCGAAAAAATACGTTGTACCTAAATGAGGCTGACGGGAATTTTTACGCCAAGAAGAAGCAAATTAAGGACGTAGCTTTCCCCCGGCAAGCTGCTGACGCAGTAACAAAGTGAATGTTGACAGGAGTTGCTTATAACCGGACGACCAGAAAGCATATTCAACGCAACACACAAACCTATTAGAAATCTGAGCGAACCTACTTACGGAACGATGCTGTTACTAAAGTATTCCTCGACAGCAATTGCTTGTTACAAGACTAGCTAAAAAAATACTTCGATGCCGCGAGCAAACTGATTAGAAATCTAAGCGAACCTACTTTACCGAGTGACGCGGCTACCAAGAAATTTGTGCACGAAAACTGTTTTATTCTGATCAGTTTTAGCATGAAAAGCCCTTTGGAAAAAGCTAGTGATTCGTTCGTTAATTCCGTCCTCTTTTGAGCTTTGTGTTTACTAGTTCGGGTTAATTCATAAAGCAATTTTATACTGCAGCGATCCGAGCGTTGCACTAGTTGCTAAATACAAATATTGGAACGATCGTCATTTACGTTACTAAACTAAGGGATAAGCATTCGAAAGCTATCTTTTTCTGAAAGCCTTACGTAATAGAAAAATTTGCCCACCACGGTTCAGGAATTCTAATAGTTTCACGCATTGAAGACATTTATTTCCAGTTTGATTTGCACGTAACTTTTCAGTAGATGACTTGTCTCATCCTATCTAAAACTGCTTCATAATTACGGTCCTTAGAGAAGACGCTTAGAAAAAATACAGGCTTTAGAGAAGGCCTTTACGAAAATAGGCAAAAGTAAATTTGGTTACATTTTATATGTGTTTGTAATTGTATTTGATTCCTGGTCCCAAGTAGTTAACCTCGGTCAGGGGAGGGCCCACGTTACCAAAACTATCAAATAACAGGGTTCTCCTGAAACGGTCGAATAGGCTACCCAATAGCTCCTGACTCCATCGTGGAAATCTTCCAAGTTAACGATTCCATTTTCGCCTGTAGGCCTAAGTTTTAAGGGAAGCGTGTCTTAACTAAACGTACCTCTAAATTTTGTAATTTTCGTCACTCTAGCCAATCCGTTTAAATCAAAGTTTGTTAAACATTTAGCAAAGTCGATTAAACCCTGGGTAGCCTTTAGTAAAGCCCTCTGCCACGGGACAATTTTATTTTTGCTTCGTTTTTGTTTAGTTTTTTTCTTCGAGCCGGAACTTTTCACTTGCTTGTATGTCGCAGAAGTAGGAGTTTAGCTAGAATTTGTGTATTGTTTTGTGCCTTTTTTTTACAGCAGATACTACCCCAGCAGCCCCTTCCGCAAGCCCTCCAATATTGGCTAAAATCAGTCCTAGCAATGCCAACAGCAAAAAGCCGCCTTTGTTAGCGATCTTGTTTTGAGCGCCATATTATCTTTTTTATTATTATCATTATTTAATAAACAACTTCGACTTTGCCACTGTCCAACTTTAGATCCATTTTCCTATCCCCAATGAGCAAAGTGTGACAGGTAGTGTGACAGCTGGCATGGCTGCTGTAAACTTCAGTTTGACTTTTACGTCAACGATTTCCGATTGAAGCCTCTCGGACTGTTTGGAGCTATCCAACACCAAGAGGGGATTGGCTCTCTTGAGCTGTAGCAAGTCGAACCTCAAGTCGTTGGTGTCGTAGCAAAGCTGCCTAAATTGCTGCGCCATTCTGTAGAAGCCGACGTACTCTCCAGTGGCAAAATTAGAATTCAAATCGAGAAACGGATTACGCTCGGAATTTAGAGTAACGTGAGCATCTTACAGACTGCAAAGGTAGAAAACGGCCGGATTTTTAACTAAATACTCTTACCTGTTAGTTTGAAAAGCTAGAACTATTCACCTAGGTATCGACCGTGGACGTAGTAAGCATGCACTGAGTAAAGCTGGTATTTTGAGGGAGCACGCAGCTATTGTAATTCCAGAGCCTGAATCCCAAATCCACGGTCGCTCCGTGGCCGATGAGATTGTAGAGTTTAAGTCTTTGTTCGTCCGAAGCTAAGACGTGGGGGAGTGCCAGCTAATGCTATTCAGAACAACTGTGCCATTGGCTGTAGCTGCAGCTTTAAAGATAGTGGTAGTGTCGCTCGCTTGCATGAGTGTGAGCATGTGTTTAGTTCAACAGATTAGCTTATCGTAATTTTCGAAAAATCCCATGACGTGTTTCAACGGTATGGCAAAGGTAAAACTTCTCTTGAGAGTTGCTTCAATGATGACGATTGCGTGCTGCTGCTTGAATCCCACTTTGTCGGTCAGTTCAGCAGCGGCAGAAGCTGCACTGTCCAACACCCAGCACTAGTCGAGTAAAGCTGGTTGCTCCGCCGAACCGTAATTTAACTCGTCGACTTGTTTATCACCTAGATGGTATTTGATATATAGAAAACAAGAAACTGGGAGCATTATTAATCAACTTCGCAACGTCAGCGTCGGCGTAAGCTGATTCATCGTCCTTCAGCAATCTCCCTTTACTAAGGAGGCAACTGTTGGCAACGGGCAGAAATAAATCTTGGTTTTCGAAGTATATTCGGATTTCTGAATTTAGGTTGTTGAGATTAGTGCCAACAATTGGATTGTGTTCGTGGTAGGTGTAAGATTCGACAGACAAATCGTACACCAAAGGTTCGTTGATTTTTAACTAATCTTCTACAATGCTAATTTTCTGGGTGTTGTTATAAATTTGATGATAGCTTTGTTTCTAGGTGTCATACGTTTTTTTTATTATTAGAGTTAAAACTGAGAAAGAGTCCTTTCCCTTTTTTTCCAAACACGAGCATGTTTATCCTTTTTTTTTTTAACTCGTTGATCTCAAATGAAGACGCACCGTGAGTGTCTCGCTGTTTAAATACAACGGCTAATTGGTCTGAGACATGAACCAAACTCTTATATTTCTGATTAATTTGGTAGTCACCGGGAGGTAAATCAAATTATGGGGAGATTCTATGATTTTGAAACCGGGCAGTGAATTGGAATAAAAAGAATATAAAGTGGGCTGAGTATCGATGTTTAGGAAGAATTGCCTGTGATATCCACGTACACGAAAATTGTATTGACACTCATATTGTCGACAGTACTTTGACTTTAACGACTTCTAAAATAGTTGCCCAAGTCAAACCCCAAAACTGGAGCCAAGCTCTTGTCACCAGAAAAGGATAAGCCGTAGTTTGGATCGGTAATTATCAAATCGGTTCTTGAAGTGTTTAGATTCAGGAGAATCGTAATGGCTTCCTTGCTGTGACCATTTGCATCTATCGCTGACTTGAGAAATTTATTCAAATCCGCTATTTCGTAAGCCCCCAGGTTGACTGACATTTTCTGCCAGCATGCGCCTGCATCTGTCGTGTATTGAATTTCGTTATTTTTTTGCGGTATGCTGCTATACTTGTCTAAATTTAACAGAGCCAATTCGTAATTTTTTTAGAGTATAAATGAATGGAAGTGTTTAGATTAATTCTCAAATCAGAGTCTTTGCCGGAGAGAATAATTGAACAAGAACCCATGACGTTGTCTTTTTTTAAAAGCGAGATACTCGGAAAGTAGAAAAAAAAGTGAAAGCTCAAAGAGCATTTGCACGACCCCCTCCAGTTTTGTGAACCCTAAAATGCTGAAAATTCGTCATTTTCATACTTTGTAGATTTCGAGAGCTCTCACAATGCGAAAGCTCAAAAAGCATTCACACTATGCCCAATTTTGAGACCACTCCCTCGATTTTGGTACCCCCATAATGTTGCTGATTCATCAGTTTCACGCTCTGAAATCTCTCGAGAGTTCTCCCTGATGAAAATGAACTGCAGAAAAACTGCAAAAAAAATGCAGTGAAAGTGCAGTAAAATTGCCCACCTCCAAAAAACTGCAGTTCTCTTTTGCAGTTAAACTACAGTTCAAACTGCAGGTAAACTTCAGGTTTTCCCGATTATTGCAAGTGGAATAAAATTTTTAAAAATCATAATGTAAATTTCAGCTGTAGTTCAAACCTTAATCTTTGCATCTAGGCAGTTTGTGCACAGTTTTGAATGTTTCACTTCTACAAGTTCTATTCTTAACATATACTCATACCTTGCCTAATATACTCTTTTGGTACTTACAATGCTGCATGTTGCCATCCAGCCATATGTACCTAGCCAGTCACTAAGCGTTAATGTGTATGGTTCCAAGTTTTGTTTTTTATGGATATCTGCTGAAGTTATGCAACTGTTAGCTTGACTTTAAACAATCAATTGGCATTAATTGTTCTGCACTATACCAACCCTTCTTTGCACAATATAAATTTGTTCATAATTTAAAAAGTGACACAACGTCATGTTCAATATTGGTAAACTGCAGCTATTTTGTAATTTCTGAGTTGGCCTGCTGAAAACTGCAGTTATTTTGTAGTTTCTGAGTTAGCCTGCTGAAAACTGTAGTTATTTTCCATTTTGGAGGTATCTTGTTGAACTACACTTTACCTGGAGTGTAATTGCCTATATTTTGCATTTTTTTTCAGTTACTGTTAATGTAAATTTTTCACCCATTCCTTCAATATCAGTAAAATCAAATTTTTTCGTTAATATTGCCAAAAAATGACGTTCAAATACACCATATTTAATCGTTTTTTCGACAGCTTTTGAATTGAGCTAATTTTAAGTCAACAGCTAGTTGGCCACAAGTCATTTAGCAAAACCAAAAATAAGTTCCAAATAGCAGTAGCTAGACATGCTTTCTGTAGGAGCAACTAATAATTCTTATGCAATCCCCACCCCCAAGAAACCCCTACTTTCACAAATCCCAAGTGATACACTTTACGTCGGCTCCCTCCTTCCACCCAAAAAAACCTATACCAGCCAAACCGTCTAAACAAATATGCAGTCTCTTCCCTACAAGTTATTGCTGGAGAAAAAGGAAGGTGAAAAGGTCAATTCCAAAACAGAAAAAAAGAGCAAGAAAATTATGAACGAATTAACAAAACTGAAAATTTTTTGAAAGTAATGTTCTCTAATTCCTAAATCAAGTTAAACTAAAGTTTGCTTAGCCTCCAACTTTCAGAAGAAAAAAAAAGAAAAGAAATATTTGGTATTGGATTCCCAGTACTCGATTAGTATGTCGGTATCAGATCGGATTGGCAAAAAGGGGGTGTAGCACTGAAACACAGGCATTTGGAACAAAATAACTGAAACACTACGGTTACTTTAATTTAGAGAATAATTTAAAGGCGGTGATAGTGTTAGTCATCATATTACGATAAGATCGACAAGGACCAAACTTTGTAGGTGGCGGTCCCATGCCCAACATGAACATTTTTAAAGTAGGGATGACTTTCTTGGATTTTCTTTTAAAGGAGACACACTGTATATGGTAGGTAATATTTTTACAATTCGTTTTTGTGGAATAATTTGCTCAGAGAATTCGGTAACTAAAAATTGAAATTAATGTAAATCTTTTCACAAATCACAAATCGAGCCCGTTTGGCTTTCGGTCCTGTTTATTAATGACAAGTTTGTCATCGCCAAATGCCGATCACACCGCATGACTAGAAGGCCAAAAGAAACAGTGCAATTAAATTTTTTTTAATGTATAGGAAAATAAACTACACGAACCTGTGGATAAGCTTTAATTGTGCAGGGGGTGAGCCACGTTGGCACACAGAGTTTCATGATACCCGCAATGCTAGTTTTTGAGCCTCAGTTTTCTGCCTTTTTTGTGTTATCGTATTGGTACCTAACCTTGCGAGCAGTTTATCTGCAGTTATTTTGTAGTTTTCAAGGTATCTTGTTGAAATTCACATAAAGTGCAGTTTTCTTTTAAAGTGTTTTTATGGTTGCCATCGAATTTCCAACTAAACTGCAGTTTGATACCATTTCACATTTCACATTTTTTAAAGTTTTCTTGCAGTGGCCGTCGAATCTGCAGTTAAACTGCAGTTTCATTCCATTTCTGCAGTTTTTCTGCACTTCATTTTCAGCAGGGCTCACAATGTGAATGCTCAAAAAGCACTCCTGAGACCCCTTTAATTTTGCCAATTCATCACCTTGACCAATGATCTTGACCTTGAACTTGAGCTTTGAACTTGAGTTTGGCCTTGAGGTTTGGTCTTGCCTTTGACCTTGAAGTTTGAAATTGAGGTTTGACCTTGGCTTTGACCTTCAATTTGACCTTGAGCTTTGACCTTGACTTTGACCTTGTGTTTTGACCTTTGGCTTTCAACTTGACTTTGACCTTTACTTTGACCTTGATCTTTGACTTTCAATTTCACCTTGAGATTTGACCTTGACTTTGCCCTTGAGATTTAACTTTGACCTTGAGCTTTGACCTTAACTTTGACTTTGTCCACAGCCATCTTGGAAAATGGCCACAGTTCCGGTTTGCATGGGCACCACCATCTTGAATGACGTCACTTCCGGTTCACTTTGTTGATAATTATTATTATTAAATTATTATTAATACAAAAAAAAATAATTTTTTTGAAAAAAACTATTTCTTTAATCCCATCCTTGAGCTCCTCTTTGATATCCATACACCATCTGGAGTGTGGTTCGAATGATGAGCCATCCTTTTTATAGGGAAACAATTTCCCATAATGCATCCCAAAGGGAATCCCTAGCTCCTGTTCAATCAGACGAAGGCAAGAAGGTATTCCCCAGCTCCCTTCAATCAGACGAATACAAGAGGCAAATCCCCTCTTGCATTCCTCTAATTGGACTGGAGCTGGGGATTCCCCTTGGGATGCATGATGGGTAGTTTTATCCCTATAAAAAGGAGGACTCACTCCAGATGCTGTTCAGATTTCAACGGGGAGCTCAAGGAGGGATTCAATTAAGGTAAGTAACACATTTTTTTTCGTGGGAGTTATCCCAAGCTATAGAAGGCTAACTAAGTGCCTTTTATAGACAGGAAAATGACTAGGGTTTATTTATTTATTATTTATAATTTATTATTTATAATTTTTTTGTGGGTGTTATCCCAAGAGATAGAAGGTTAACTAATTACCTTTTATAGTCAGGATAACGACTAGGGCTTATTTATTTATTATTTACAAAAAATTTTTTTCATGGGAGTTATCCCAAGATATAGATGGATACCTAAGTACCTTTTCGCGTCAGGATAACGACAAGGGTTTATTTATTTATTATTTATGAAAAAAAATTTTCGTGGAAGTTATCCCAAGCTATAGAAGGCTAACTAAATACCTTTTATAGTCAGGATAACGACTAGGGTTTTAGTTTTTAGGGTTTATGCCATAGAGGTAACCATTTGTGTTGGGAAATGGAAACATTAGAATTGTCCCCCCCGAACATTTGGACCCCCCTCGGACTTCTGGTCAGCCCTGCATATCTAAAAACATATGCTCACGGTGAACAAACCAGCAACACCGCTGTACAAAAACCTGCAAAAAATACTCAAATAGGCATTTGTGTGACGTTTATGCTCAGAATTATTACGCTCGAGTAGCCACTTGTGTGAATGAGTACATGTCCTATTGAGTTTTATTGGTGCCGTAATACTCGTAAACGTTTTTTGTTCGTATTGAGTGGTGAAACACAAATTCTCCATGAGCTTATTCTGAGGCCTTAGGATGCTAGATAAATTATGCGCTGTAATTAGACAAGCCAGTTCTATTTCTTTGTTTGAACATCACCGCTGTAAAAAAACCTGCAAAAAATACTCAAATAGATATTATTTCTAATTTAATGAAATGCCTAGATCATACTTGGTTTTCGAAGTGCATAGCTGTCAATGTTATACTTATGCACGTAATTACTGCTCTAGGTTTCCTTTGTGTAACGTTTTTGCTGAGAATTATTTCGGTTGAGTAGCCACTCGTGTGAATGAGTACGTGTCCTACTGAGTTTTATTGGCGCCATAATACTCACAAACGTTTTTGTTCCTATTGAGTGGTGAAAAACAAATTCTCATCATGAGCTTATTCCGAGGCCTTAGGATGGAAGATAAATTATGCGCTGTAATCTGAAATGACATTTCTGTTTCTTCGGTTGTGTATGAATTGGTAAAAAATTCCAAGTGCTACTTGTATCATGATGGTTTAATAATTGTCTACCAAGCTTTTCTCACATTGTTCTACAATTCTCGTATGGTGTGGGGAGTACATCTATGTATGAATGTGTAAATGTATGAATGTGTGGTACCATGAAGAAAGAAGACCGTCCCAGGCGCCCATCTCCAGGGGGGGGGAGGGTTCCTTGATGGGTTGCTGAAAATGGGTTGCTCTGCGTTTTTCCCCTACTACTCTTTTGATCGTTGAGTTGAGCGATGCTTTCCTGCAAACAGAGCTAGATGAGGCCTCTAAAGTACCTTTAACAATTAACACTTGTAAGGGGTTGCTTCAGTGGCAAAACCTTCCGTTTGGCCTTGTGAGTAACACGGAAATTTTTCAGAAACAAATAGAGTGTGTCTTAAAGGATATTAATTTAGCGTCACCATTCGTGGATGGCATCCTTGCAGCTGGCGAGGGGAAAGGGTACGATGAAACTCTCCTGGGTATCTTGCAAGCTTTCCAGGATAATGACATAAAAGACAAGAAATCTAAGTCTAAGCTTAACCAGACGAGTGTAAAGTACAAGGGTTTCCAACTCGGTAAACATGGAGTCTCAAATCATCCTGAAGTGCTTAACGCAATAAAATTTGCCCCTGAGCCCTCCTACAGTCAACAATTAAACTTTTACTTAGGTTTATGAAGCGGTATTCAAAGTTCGTTCTTCATCTAACTACTTTTTTAGTTCCGCTAAATAGGATGTTGTCTCCAAAAGTCACGTGGAAATGGACTACTGCCTGTTCAAATGCTGTGAAAGAGACCAGGGAAGTGTTTCTTAAGGCGAACGTTCTGATGTATTATGACCTTGACTTTCCAATCTGACTTGTGTGTGATGCGTCTCCTGTAGGTGTAGGCTCGTGTTTGATGCATACCTTTCCGAGTAGTGAAGGCAGGCCAAATGCGTTTGTTTCGAGGGCCTTGAGTAAGGCTGAGGTTAAATATGCCCAATTCAAAAAAAAAAGCATTTTTGGTGGTATTTCAGGTGAAAAGATTCCATCAATATCTCAAAGCAAGGGGGTTTGTATTACAAACAGATCAACAATCTCTCCTGTTTATATTTGGCAGCAAAGTAACCATCCCTATTATGGTTGCTGGCCAATTTCCAAGGGGGCACTGTATTTAAATGGCTATACTTTTGAGTTGCAACATATCCCAGGCAAGATAATTTAAAGGCAGACTATATGTCTAGGATGCCAATACTGTATACTCCTCTTTCCTTCCATGCAGGTCCCGGTTTGGAGAGACATGATCTGGAAATAATTAATTTGTTACCTATTTTACCAGAACATCTGAAAAAGTGCACACGGCGGGATACAATTCTTGCGACAGTCATGAATTACATGCGCGATGGCTTGCCTGTTAATATGGATAATGATACCTTATAACAGTTTTTGTCAAGGAAATTAAAGCTTTCTATTGATCAAAATGCTTTGTTTTAGGGTGCATGACTTGTAGTGCCGGAGGTTTTAGGAAAACAAATTCTTAATAAATTGCATTTAGGGCATACGGGGCTCATGTGAATAAAAGCTTCGGCTAGATCTCACGTGTTGTGGCCTCATATAGATCAAGATCTCGAGAACGTTGTTAAAACCTTAATTCATGTCAGTTGACCTAAGATGGTGATACGCAAAGTAAAAAGCAAGCCAGACGACCTTTAGGGGTTTTCCACCAGCTGCATATTGATTTTGCATGACCATGGAAGAATCGTATGTTTTTCATTGCGGTGGATGCCTACACAAAGTACACATTCTTCAAAATCATGCCCAAAACCACGAGCGCTAGTGTTGTTTCGTATTTGCAGAAGATGTTTGGATTATTTGGGCAAGATCCCCATATTGTCAGTGACAATGGCGCAATTCAAAAGTAGTGCCGAATTCAAAAGCTTTTGTCAAAAAAATGGCATATGACATTCTACCATCGTTCCTTACCATCCTCAAAAAAACTGATTAGCTGAGGTTAATGTAACTATTCGGCAACACTGTCTCGGGAACGTCCAGCAAACTGGGATCCATGTAACATGTCCATTGATCAGCTTTTCCCTCGGAAATTCCATTCTCCATCCCACAACCACCCTGCCACTCCGTTCTCATGTTGTTTCCTGCCTTTTATGTTTTTTTGGTCTGGAACCCGCATGTCAGGCAGCAAGGCGTGGGCTTGTCCGCCTTACCCCCTAATTTCCTATGCTAAACACCATGTTTGCAACAACGGCACGCGGCTTTATCGAAAGCCACACAATTGATGATCACTTGCAGTGTCTGGCAATCTGTGGCCCATTGCCTTCACGACCGGTTGCTGTTTCCGCATGGTGCAATCACATCCTGCTATCCTGTACCCAGATGCGGGTTCCGCGGGTGTTGCACAATATTGCACAACGTTCATGCATACATTTGAGCAGAAGGGATGTGCAGTGGTCACGCGTGGCCGTATATAAGGGCCTACCCGCCGCATGCGAATCATTTCTTCGACCAGAAGCGGGCAAACAGGATGATGGTTGCAGAGGCACCGATAGACGACTTTCCCAGCTACGCCGTAGTAGAGAAGTCTAGCGCCGGCAAGACTCGGAGGCAACTTCATTGGGCTTGGACGGAAGAGCTGAGCGAGTACCAGGACAAGAAAGGTATCTCCGGACCTCCAACGGGCTACATTGGCAGATGCAACAAGAAGAGCAAGGAGTTGGATTTTTTCATGGAATTACATGAATTACATGAATTACATGAATTGGTTGGTCCTCCTTATGATGAAATCGCAGATTTCATCATAAGGAGGATCAACCAATTCATGTACGACAGGGCCAGCAATGCCAAACGCAGCAAATGGAACGTCACGTCAGCCAACACACCAGGACCAAAAGGCAATGCAGGGACTTCGACTCACGGGGAGCCATCGGCTGTGGAGGACAATATCGCGGTGGCCAACACAACAGTTGAGTCATTGGTTCCGCCACCACGTCCATCACCACCCCACATCACTTACTGCCGGTTTTTGCCACTCACTGGAATTCCTACTGAACCACAGCTGGGAATACCACAACCAGACGTCCACATGGAAGAAGCCGGGTCAAGCCAAGCACAGCCACCAATGCCAGAAACAGATGTCGCCGAGAAGGAGGACGAATCAGACTACCTATTAGGGTGGAGTGAAAAACACTTTTTTTTTTATTTCTAATCGGCTACGTGCGGAAAAGTTGCCTTTTGGCCTCCTTATCACTCTCCCAAAAGAAAAAAATTCTAAAAAATTTTTCAGAGGTGCCCCAATGGGTCCAAAGTTTCCAAATTCTATGAAAATTTGACGTTTTTCTCTAAATTTTCTGTAAGTCACCATATTTGAATTTAAAATCGGCGATGAGACCAGAAGATGCCTTATAGCATCAATATTGTACGCAAAAAAAATTGTTGACCTTGCACTATATTAAGAGGTGCCCCAAGGAACCCCAATAATCACCAAAAATTGGAATATTACACAATGCCACAATGCCACAATGCCCCATTGCCACAATGCCCCATTGCCACAAGACGGCAAAAACGCCTGCCAACTTATCTTTGGTGTTGCTTCTGCATTTGTGAGTTGAATTTGGGGCTCTGGCTCTGTAGCCCAGTTTCCAGCAAAATCGAGCACCTACAAAATGTGGGGTGCGAAATCCTATTGGAAAGTGCTGTCTAGTTTTTATTTGTGTTTGTGTCCGATCTACATCATGTTTAAAAGTATTTTTTTTGTTTTAGATTGAATGTTGGGCTGAACAGAACTGGGAACTGTGAGTGAACAGAAACACAGATTGACAGTAATTAATAACTATGGTGGGGGAAATATCAGTCAAACCCAAGCCAAGATAAGTGAGCAAATGTCCTGTTTTTTTGGTGCTCCTGTAAAAATGCCTAAGACAGTGCTGCCAACAGACGCTGACATCATGAAGTATTTTCTGTATATTCGAGGGGAAATGAAGCCAGATAAACCTGTCACCAAGGATCATACAGTTACGAATGTTGCAGAACGTGTTGCGTGTGGAACGGAGTGTTTATGGTGCAAAGCTTCTATACCAATTATTTCTCATACGTAAATGTATAGTGGAGTAAGTACCTAATTTACTGAAGCCCTACAAGGGTAAGCAAAATGATTTGAAATATTAAGCAAAGCTTCAAGACTTCCTCAAAGAGGCGAAGTCTCAATTGTTTGATAATTCTGCATGCTTCGTGTGTAGACATGTCCTTGTGCCAATGTGAGAAAGCAAACAAAGTGCCTAACGGTGAATAGGTATTCTTACTCGACCAAGTAGTTCCAAAAATACGATGATTGGCAGAATTGATGCAAATACAACCAAGAAACATCAAAAAAGGGAACAAAGAAAAGAAAAAGAATGTTTGGCCAAAGCTACTTCCATCTCTTTTCTCGGACCATCTAATTCTAAAGCCAACCTTTATGAATCTGATATTGGTATGTTGGCTAATACTGAGACTGAGTGGGTTTGTGATGCCGATGATACATGTGAAATTGGTGTCAATTCTGTTCTGCCGACAGCATCGTCTTCCGCTCCTGAGTTCCCACTCCCAACTGAAATGAGTGATATTGCATCAACAATGGAATTGCCTTCTGCTTCCTGGATGCGTACAAAACTTCCAAATCCAGCAAGAGAGTGTGACAGATAGATACGGCATATCTGATCGTAGCGCTGCTGCAATAGCTTTTTTGAAGAAGTCTTGAAGCTTTGCTAAATATTTAGAATTATTTTGTCAACCTTGTAGGGCTTCAGCACATTACGGTACTTGTTGTGGTACAACTTTATCTTCTCCACTAAACTTTTATGGGAAATAATTGGTATAGAAGCTTTGCACCATAAACACTCAATTCCACGTGCGACACGTTATGCAAAATGTGGTGACTTACAGAAAATTTAGAGAAAAACGTCAAATTTTTATAGAATTTACAAACTTTGGACCCCTTGGGGCACCTCTGAAAATTTTTTTTAGAATTTTTTGCTTTTGGGAGAGTAATAAGGAGGCCGAAAGGCAACTTTTCCGCACCTAGCCGATTCGAAATAAAAAAAAAGTTTTTTCTACCATAGAAAGCACTCCACCCTACTACCTATATTACTGCGAGGAAAATGAGGACTACTATGAAGGCAGCAGCCAAGAATCAGATGAGAATGAGTTGATGACGAACTAAAAGAAACCGAGCCAGAGGATGATGCCGACGCCTGCCTAACGACGTCCAGCAGTGTGGAGGAAGCAGCAAGGCCAGACAGTCCACCACGACTGCCAAGGAGAGACAGTCCACCACGACCGCTAAGGCCAGAAAGCCCACCACGACCTCCAACCTTAACAGAAACCTCTACTCCCATGCCAATGCAATCACCAGAAGCGACATTGCCCACATATGATCCCGGTTGGTCGGTCCTACTACGTCCCACACCAGCAGAGGCGGTCTCTTCGTCCAGCAAAAATTGCAAGCCAAAAGCAAAAGTCGCAACAACGGAGGCGCGGCCATTTATGAGACGAACCAAAAGAGGACTCGTTCCCTTCCCTCGGGGTCTTTCCGGTAGATTCATAAGTAAAGAATCCGAGGAAATAATCTGCATCGTTTCGTCAGATGAGGAGTAAAAAAGAGCCACCACAACGACAGCCAACGTAGTCGAGCCTCCACCCCCACAATCACCGCCACCGTCACGGGAACCGAGTAAACTAGAAGCCATGAAACGACGTTGGCGAATCGTACTGTACGACAAGATCTACAGAAGTAATATGTTCCCCGAGCCACCCGAGCAAAAAAGGACACGATTATTGCCTCCTCGAAGTTGCTACCTCCAGGAGATGCGCCATGCCAGGATAACCCAATATGTCAATCACCGTTTCAGCCAACAACAGTCTCAGCCAAGCGCTCCACCAGAACAACCCCCAGAAGACCCGAGAACAGAACCCCCAGAAGATCTGAGCACAGGGCAGTTGGTGCTAGAGCAGATGTGTGCAGATGTGGACAAGACACTCAGGAGCCAGTCAGACTCCTCGTCTTCAACATTGCCGATCCAGCCAGCGCAAATCCAAAGGGAAGAAGCAGGATCTAACTCTAGCCAAGAGCTAGCTGCCAAGCAGACACCTTCAACGGTCGTATCGTCGCAAGTCCCTCAGCCAGGGGAACAAGCGGAGGCCACTTCCACCTCAAACTTCAGCCAAGACCCAGTAGTAACGACAACCACGCAAGCCTGCCAAACATTGTTGAAACGGAAGAAACCACACCCCACTCCCGCTTGGGTACCATTGACGAAAGACGAGTTGCTGGCTTTTATCGGAATACTGATAATCATGGGTTACAACGACTTGCCGGAGATAGCGCAGTATTGGTCCACGTCCCCAGACCTGGGAAACCACTCCATCAGATCGACCATGACCAGAACAAGGTTCAATCAAATTTGGAACAACTTTCAACTGTCCGAAGAACCGTCTTTCACTGGTACCAATCCCCAGACTGCATCGCCCACGACCAGGCAAGCCCTGGAAGAGTAGAAGGCCAAGGAGGACATGGACGCAAAAATAAAGGTGCTACCGATGATGGAGGCTATCAACTAGGCATTCCGCAAGTGCAGGAACCCCGGAGCAGTTCTCTGCATAGACGAGTCAATGACTGCATACACTGGAAGATCCAAGATCAAGGTATACCAGCCCAAGAAGCCCATCAAGGTCGGCTTTGAACACTTCACTCTCTGCGACCCGTTCGACGGTTACATCCTCAACGACGAGGCACACATTGGAAAAAAGCACCACATAGCCATTGACCCCGCCCAAGACCCCGCCAAGGAACTCGAGAACAACAAGATGGCTCACACAACGATCTACACCGCGCGCCATTACCTCAACCAGGGTAACACCATCGTCTGCGACAACCGCCTCACTTCAGCACTGCTGTTTCAGGTCCGCTACGCCAAGCTAAAAACCTTCAGATGCGGGGGCCTACGCATCAATGCTGCTGGAATGCCATACGAGTTCACGGAGGAGTTGCGCAAATTCAAGAAGGAGCACGAACGTGGCGACAGTATCCTGCGTTAGAGCAGCCGGCTACTGCTGAGTATCTGGTGTGACACCAAGACTGTCCCTCTACTCAGCACCCACGTGGATCCCTTGGCCGGAAAATGTACCGTCGGAAGACTCATCGGGGGCCAGAAACACCTAGTCACTTGCCTACCGGCAGCCACGACTTACACGGAGTGCATGAATTGCGTGGACATGGCCAATCACCTCATCTCCTCGTTCTACGTCGGCAGGAGGTCAATTAGATGGCACCGCTACCTTTTCTTCCAAAAGCTCAACCAAACTCTCGTCAATGCCAGGCTCAACATGGTCATGGTCTTCGGCCTTGATAGGGCTGGCAAACGCTCCCAGCTGATTTACCGAAGATCGCTGGCCAACCAAATCATCAATCGAGTACGCAAGCCACGCCCCATAAGACTTCCAGCCGTCCTGGGTACGAGTCATCACCACGAAAAGAGTACGAGGAGCCGCAGATGCCAGGTATGCAGGAAGTACAGACAGGAACGGCACGAGACCATCTGGTGGCCCGCCACTTGTCGCACGAACGTGTGCACGGACGAAAGCTCGAGAAGAAGGCACGGTGGACGAACTTGTTGGCAGCTGCATCAAGATCGCCTGGATCTCGATTTTTAGGCTGAATTTTCCTTGAACTTGTATAGCTTTGTACATCCAACGCAGAATAAACCTTGTAACCTTTGTTCAGAATTGTTTTCCCTTTGCCTAACTGTGACTTTGAATTTTAAGGAAAAGACTAAAAGCCCCAAACCTTACTGTCGCTGGACCCGGTATTCGTCGTGGCTTCAGGTACTCAATCCGAGTCTGAAACCGCGACGAATGCCAGGTCTTAGGTGATGGCAGGGTGTAGGGTTTTCTTTGGGTGGGACTTAGCCAAATTCTCTGGGTATTGCGATGTTAACCGTCACCATATGGGTTAAAAAAAAGCCAAACTCCACCATTGCGGAGCTTGGCTAGTATGTGGGTCTCTTTTGATTCAGAGATGGTCGAGACCAAGTCCATCCCCTCAGTACAAAGTCCCATCTTTGGACTTAGCCACATGCCAAGTCATCATTCAGGAAGGGTCATCCTCAGGCTTGTAAGTAGTGGTCTTTGCCCCGCCACCGCACCCTCATGATCCACAGTCATCGATCGCCTAACCTTTGAGACCAGAAAGAAAGACGGGCCTCGTGTGGATCACTACACTACAGAACTCGTCGGAAAACACGACCGTCCCAATGTTCGACACCTAGCCACCTCGTCAGCCAGCTAGTTCATGAATGTCTCGTCAAGCACCCACTTTAGTGTAGCACTGGCAACGCTCGAAACGACTGCCTTTCAACAAGTTCCAACCAGTCTTTGCTGCAGGTCCAATAGCTCAGCTACAGTTCAGAATGGCGTACCACTCGTCACCGAAACGAAGCCACTAGTCCCACTGCTCCGACCAGCTCCAAGAGACCTCTCCGAGCTTAAAGGGCTCACAGCCACTATTGCCGCTAGGTCTGGCAGCACTCTGGAGATGTGCTACAGGACGAACCCACAGCTCACTGCCAAAGCGTTGCCACCAGTCCAAATGGCTCAAACAGCTCAGAACCTTCCAAGCCCGAAGACGAGGCCAGGCTGCTCGTCGCCAAGTCTTTGTTGCTGGTCCAACGGCTCAACCCAGTTTAGAACGGGGATCTGCCAGCACGAAGGCAAGGGGATCCGTCGCTCACCACCAAAGCATCGTCACTAGTCCAACTGCTCCGACCAGCTCAGAGAACGCCCACCCTTAAGGGAACGAGTGCTCATCACCATGTATACTTTGCTACTCGGTCCAACGGCTCAACCCAGTTTAGAAAGGCGTCCCAATCTTCACCAATTAAAGCCACTAGTCCAAATAGCTCCAACCTAGTTTAGAACATCGAGCCCAACATCGAGGACTTACACAGCTCATAACCAGTCTCGCAATCCAGGTTGACTTACGAGGAGTGGGGTCTGCTAGCAGGACCCACAACCAAAGCCACTAGTCCAAACAACTCGCCCAGTTCAGAACAGTGCACCCAAAGGACGAGATTGCTCACCGCTCGTCTTGCTTACTAGGTCCAACAGCCGGTTTCAAAAGGCATGCCGATTACCAACAAAGCCACTACTCCAAGTAGCTCAACAAGCTTAGACCGAAACGTCGAACCTAAAGGCAAGGGATCCATCCTCACAATACTGGGTGATAATGGATAGGACAGCTTTTGTTTGCACCAGTCTTGCAACTTGGTCCGAACGGTCGACTCCAGTTTAGAACGGGGATCTCCCGGCACGAAGGTAAGGGGGATCCGTCGCTCACCTCCAAAGCGTCGCCACCGGTCCAAACAGCTCGACCAGCCTAGAACGTCGGGACCACACTGCTCATCAGCCAAGTCTTTTGCCACCGGTCCAATGGCTCCACTCCAGATCAGGATGGCAGATCCAAGCCCAAAGGCGAGGACCCACCAATTCATCACCCAAGTATCGCTATTAGTCCAATGGCTGCAACCAGCTTTGAGCAAATGACCCGCACGCCGTCCTCATCAACAAGCAAACCAATGCCGAGTCATGCCGTGCTCGCATCCCTCCCGGGCGGGATGGTGATGTGCCGTCCAGGTTTAGTCACGAGAACTAATCCTTACAACTCGCACGACATTGCCACTTGGCCGATTTCATCACCGATGCACGGTTCAAGACCAAACCCAGCAAATAACAAGTCCACATCCAAGTCACAGAGACATCGAAGGGAATCGGGAATTTCTTTCTCGCAACAAACCCGGTATACTACCTGTAACCTACCCGCCACATAGCCAGTGCGCCCGAGAGATTCCGAAGAATCACGGGACGATCAAAGACCTGACGGAGTAACATAATTGGCAGACCCCTGTTCACTCTTTCACTCAAACAGTCCAAGCCCAGTATACTACCTGTAACCTACCCGCAGGATCGTCTTCCTACTCAAGCTCAGAACATGGCTCAGCATGCTACCCTTACCTGCCCGCCCGCAGCCCGAAGACCGACGGAGTAAGATTATGGTAGGGCCAAGTCAAAGTTCAAACTCTTTCATCAGCACATCACCAGACTCTTTCGCCCACAGCCAACACATCCTAAACTCAGAAATGCCCAGACGCACACGACTCTGGCATATCATCGCCAAGTCTTTTGCTGCCGGTCCAACGGCTCAACTCCAGTTCGGAATGGCGTACCACTCGCCACCGAAGCATCGCCACTAGTCCAACTGCTCCGACTAGCTCAGAGACCAATCCAAATCCAAGACACAGAGGCATGAGGCAATCGAATTAGGATCGTCCACTTACTCAAGCTCGAACACGGCTCAACATGCGTACCCGTCCATAGCCCGAATACCAACGGAGCAAGCTTACGGTAGGGCCAAGCCGGAACAAACTCTTTCAGCAGCACATCACCAGTATCTTTCACCCACAGCCAACACATCCCGGACTCAGAAACGCCCAGCTGTCACTTAATAAGCTCAACCCGGGGCACGAACACACTTGGAACAAGCAAGTGTTTGAACACGACTCAACATGCTACCCTTGCGTACCCGTCCGTAGCCCAAAGACTGAAGGAGGAAGCTTACGGTAAAGCCAAGCCGCTAAGGTTCAAGCGCTTTCTGCCATCACATCACCAGACCGATTTGCCCACGGGTCAACGCATCCCAGGGAACAACAAAAAGCAACAACCACTTCGCCCACCACTCGAGCACTCACAATCCAAGACGGAGACATGCAAAGCAAGCAAGTTAGGATCGTCTACCTACTCGAGCTCAAACACGGCCTGACATGCTACCCTTGCGTACCCGTCCATAGCCCGAAGACCGACAGAGGAAGCTTACGGTAGGGCCAAGCCGCTAACTCTTTCAGCAGGACTCACCAGACTCACAGGCCTGCAGCCAACATCTCGAACCAGTTTCGAGCACAAGAGGGGCAGGCAGCTCAGAGACAGCACACCCTCAAGGAGAACAAATGCTCATCACCAAGTCTTAGCTACTCGGTCCAATGGCTCATCCCAGTTTAGAAAGGCGTCCCAATCTTCACCAAGCAAAGCCACTAGTCCAAACAGCTCCAACCTAGTTTAGAACATCGAGCCCAACATCGAGGACTTACAATGCTGATCACCAGTCTCACAATTCGGTCCAGGTTGACTTACGAGGAGTGGGGTCCGCTAGCAGGACCCACAATCAAAGCCACAACCAAAGTCCAAACAGCTTGACCAGTTTCAGAACTGTGTAGTCAAAGGATGAGAATGCTCACCACTCGTCTCGCTTACTCGGTCCAACAGCCGGTTTAGAAAGGCGTACCGATGTCCACCGATGTCCAAACAGCTCGACAAGCTCAGAACAAAACGTCGTACCTAAGGCAAGGGATCCATCCTCACAAGAAGACTGGGGGATCGTCGATGCAACAGCTTACGTTTGCACCAGCTTAAAACAAAGGACCCATAGCGGGATGGTGATACGCCGTCCAGGTTTGACGGATCTCACACCTTACGGTTTTGCGCCACTCAGGTTTAGTCACAAGAACTAAATCCTACGACTCGCACAACACTGCCATCTGCCTTGGCCGATCGCGTTGCCAATGAACAGTACAAGACCGACACCAGCAAACACAATAACGACTACTCCACATCCAAGCCACAGAGACACCGAAGGGAATGGGAACTTTCTCGCCACAAGCCCAGTATACTACAGATTGCGTACCCGCCGCATAGCCAGTGTGCCTGAGAGATTCCGGAAAATTACAGGACGATAAAAGACCTGACGGAGCAACATTATTGGCAGGCCCTGGGTTACCTCTCTATCTTTGCAAGTCCAGTATACTACAGATTGCGTACCCGCCGCATAGCCAGTGCGCCGAGAGATTCCAGAGAATCATTCCAGACCTGATAGAGCAACATTATTAGCAGGCCCTGGGGGATTTCTGTCTCGCACTCGGCATCAATGTTTCCCAGACACAGAGCAGCACACAACCAACAGCAGCTTCAGAAAATCAGCAACATTGCCCAGTAGCTTTCGCCAAATGGGGATTGATGGGGCGGAACATCTTTAAACTTTGTTCGTGGTCGAGCTACAAACTCTCTCCGAGCACGACACTCGGTATAAGTACCCCGCCGAAACCCCGAATGGGATCAATCCAGTCTCGGACTTTCGGAAAAGACCAAAGGGATGCTATTCCCACCGCAGCCTTGCAGTCATCGATACAGCTTCACACCAACCCTCAGCCCGGTGAGGGCCGACCCACACAAGGCGGGCCAGACTGGTACCCTCCGGGTTACACCAGTCCTGAGTCCCAGACAACAACGAGGAAGGGGACCACCAGTCTCTCGCCCGCAGCCAATGCATCCCAGACTCGAGGAAGAGAGCCACAACCGATTCGCCTGCTGCTGAACAATCCAAATCCAAGACACAGAGGCACGAGGCAACCGAGTTAGGGTCGTCCAATTACTCAAGCTCGAACACGGCTCAACATGCTACCCTTGCGTACCCGTCCATAGCCCGAAGACCGACGGAAGAAGCTTACGGTAGGGCTAAGCCGGACCAAGCTCTTGCAGAAGCACATAACCAGTCTCTTTCACCCACAGCCAACACATCTCGGACTCAGAAACGCCCAGACACAGCCGATATGCCTGTCACTTGATAAGCTCGACCCAGGGCACGGACACATGGAACAAGCAAGTTAGGATCGTCTGCATACTCAAGCTTGAACACGACCCAACATGCTACCCTTGCGTACCCGTCCATAGCACGAAGAACGACAGAGGAAGTTTACGGCAGGGACAAGCCACTAACGTTCATTCACTTTCTGCCAGCGCATCACCAGACCCGTTCGCCCACAGTCAACGCATCCCAGTGAACAACAAAAAGCAACAACCACTTCGCCCACCACTCGAGCACTCCCAATCCAAGACGGAGACCTGCAAAGCAAGCAAGTTAGGATTGTCCTCCTACTCTAGCTCAAACATGGCCCGACATGCTACCCTTGCGTACCCGTCAATAGCCCGAAGACCGATGGAGGAAGCTTACAGTAGGGCCAAGCCGCTTACTCTTTCAGCAGGACTCACCAGACTCACATGCCTGCAGCCAACACCATCTCGAACCAGTTCTGAGAGCAAGAAGGGCAGCCAGACTACTACGCAAGTGAGTCCAGTCCCACACCATTTCTAAGCTTATCAGCTATGCCTACGATGCTACCCTTGCGTACCCGCCACGCAGCCAGTTCGCCCGAATCATCCAAAGAATCACGGGACAATCAAAGACCGACAGAGCTAGATTACGGTAGGCCCAGACAAGGCATCAGTGCTCATCCACAGTACAAGACCAGTCTCTTAAATGCATTCGCCGGCGGTCCGTGCACGACACACCCAACCTCTAAGGCCAAAGCCAAAGGATCAAAGGCCCCGCCCAAGGATCTATAGCACAAGAGCCGAGACTCCCAAGTCAGGTCACGGCAATGCTGCTTCCAAGCTCAAAGCTCGTCAACAGTTACCATTCCCCGAAATGTCATGCCTCTGGTGCCCAAGTGCTAACACCTTCCGGCGACATCGCATAGCAAGATCAACAAAGCAGCAGGTAAGTCTCAAGCAAATTCTGAATATCGTCCTTTTGTGTCACGCTCTTTTCGGTCACGAGGATGGGCGGTGTCTCTCGTAGCAAGCGCATTTGTGGTTTTTGCATTTTTCTCCAGGTTTGCCCTTACCACTTTGGCAGAATCCCGCTTTTCATTCAGCTTTCAAGCTCTACTTGCGTATCTTACTTTCATTTATTTCGTACGTGCAGTCACACGGTATCACAGAACCAAATCATCATACAGAACTCTCTGTAGAAGCGCGGTCAGGAACACAGGTGCACGAGACAGCCGCCCTTCCCTAGTGCATGCCTTCGGGAATGTGCGGGACACTGCTCGATGCCGTAATTGGCGCCACAGCACATTTACCCCTCTGTGGTAGGGAAGAACGCGTTGCTTTCGGGGTTCCCGGGAGTTCCAGCAAGCAATAAAGAAAAAGACATGCTGCCTTTCCTCCGGAGAATTCATCGAGTACCAAAGTGTACGTAGAAGATGGAATTTAGGCGAACCCAGGGACTCCTTCCTTTAAAGTACCCAATCTGGCCTGACCTGCCTGCACCACCAGTCATGTGCCTGAACCATGCGAACAAGACGTAAATACAGACCGATGATGCTAGCCGACTTTGTGTGCCCTAGCCGAAAAAGTAAACACACTCCGTCATCGTGGCAGCTAACCCGTCCTTCGTGCCCCCGAACCATCCGAAGAAGACGTAGAGCACTCAGACCGCAGAAAGCAAGTCAGTAACTGTTGCCACCCCAGTACTCCTTAAATTAGGACACCGAGGTGGTTGAGAGCGATTCGGCGGGTTTGCACGGCTAGACAGAACCCTTAACTTTCAGCAGGTTTCCTTGACATGGGAGAATAGAACATCCATTTGTTTCGGACGCGCCAACCTGCTCTCCCTCTTCCTTCAGCCGCCAACTCCATTCATCGTTTGAAAATGGCATTCCTTCGGCCCACTTTTCAATGCTCCGTATCTCTCTCTCCTCCAGTGTGGGTATGAATCTTGATGGTTGAAGTTGACATAGTTTGTTAGGATGTGGCTAAACTTGGTGTTGAGAAGTAGTCTTCCTCCATCTTCATTCGTGAGCGCGAGTCATTTGGACTACTTAGGGCTCCAGATCACAAGAACATCGGTCGTAAGAGTAAGGTTCCGACCTGATCAGGGCCGTTATTTTACCTAAGACTGTAGACCGAGGCAGAAGCAATGTGGACTCTCAGTTTCACCCAAATAAGACCGCCAAGGACAAGGACTGCTTTCATTTAGTGCACGTCAAGGTCACGTAACCACGAAGAGCCGATCTCTATCGGTGCCGGAAAGACTGACGCCAAGGCCGATGTTCCCAAACACTGCTTTCATTTAGTGCACGTCAAGATCACGTAACTACGAAAGGCCGATCTCTATCTGGGCTGGAAAGACTGAATGTGTCGGGAACATCAAGTCACTCGCTTCATACTGAACGTGTCAAGAATCACCAAGCCTCGCTTCTACTGCTTTCAAACCACATCTCGCTTCTACCAACTTTTATTTAGTGCACATCGAGATCACGTAACCACGAGGGACCGATCTCTATCAGCGCTGGAAAGTCTGAAGGTGTCAGTCTGCATACCGGGTAAAATGTGAAAATAAGCCGACAGTGCAAATAAGAGGCATAGCCCCGTTCAAGCTAGTTAAAGCTCATCAGTATTCGCAGTTGCCGAAGGGTACATCACACAAAGACCGGCAAAGCAGACCATTACCCGTTCTAGTTGTTTCTTTCTGGGCTTTCTCTTTCCTCACTCCATTCATGCCCTCATACTTTGAATCATCTGGCAATCTCACTCATCAGGCTCGCCTTCTGACCCGGCTGTTCAATCATCTCAAGTTTTCATCATCACTTCTTGGACTTAGCCGACACCAAAGGGAACAAGGGTTTCGTTGCGGATAAGTATTCATACCTTCGGCACCGAGGAGCGGCATTACGTGCAAGCATTCACGCCTTTGGTTGCCAGCCTACATTCGGGCCGTGATCGGCTCTCGTCTCCAGACCATTTGCGGCATGGCCTTTGGGTAAAATGCAACTTGGCGCCTTCTTTTCCCATCATCTGCCCATGGTCTGGCACTCCTTCGGCTAAAATGTGACTTGGCGCCTTCTTTTCCGATCATTTGCCGAAGATCAGGCATTCCTCCGGCCAACATGCACTCATTCTGCCAAAAGCCCTTTCGTAACACATATCTACTTCAATAACCCAAGGTCCGACATGTATTTGGCGTACCGTGGCTTTTCGGTCTCGCCGAGCTGCCCTCCATATCTATGATTTGGACCCCTACATCAGTGTTGCTAATGCAAAAGAAGGGGATTCCTACTAACGAAAACGAGATCCTCTAACCCGTGCCAAAGTGCGGTTATGCGGCATGGAGTAGCCAAAGCCCTGAACAAATCCTGCTTTGATCGGTTGCAAAACCAGGCTCGGCCCTGCGAGGTTTGAGAGTGCACCTAGCGTTGCTAACCGAAAAATCTTTGACAACTACAGGAACAGTTCGTTTGTCCAGTGTGTCCTCATACAAATAACCTCGATTCTTTGGAAACTACCATCGACTGATGCGAGAAAGTTTCCCCACCATTGTTTCAGTTCTGCTCGGTTCTTCAGGAAACCAACTCAACGTTATGATCGGATTATCAACTATTTGCGTGATAGCGGGCACGTCCGCAAGCCATTTGATGCCATCGACACACCTGTTGCTAGCTCTCAGCCCCCGACACCAAACGGCGTTTTCTTGCGGATAAGAATTCATTATCTTTGGCACCGAGGAGCGGCATTGCGTGCAAGCATTCTTGCCTTTGGTTGCCAGCCTACCTTCGGGCCATGATCGGCTCTTGTCTCTCGACCATTTCCGTGATAGCGGGCACGTCCACAAGTCATATGATACCATCGACACACCTATTGCTAGCTCTCCGCCCCCGACACCAAAGGGCGTTTTGTTGCAGATAAGACTTCACTATCTTCGGCACCGAAGAGGGGCATTGCGTGCAAGGATTCTCGCCTTTGGTTGCCAGCCTACCTTCGGGCCGTGATCGGCTTTCGTCTCCAGACCATTTGCGGCATGACATTTGGGTAAAATGCAACTTGGCGCCTTCTTTTCCCGTCATCTGACCAAGATCTGGCACTCCTTCGGCAAAAAAGCAAGCATTCAGCCTCGAAAGCCACGGCCGCCTCATGCCTTGGCCGAGCGTGGAGCCTTTCCCACTTGGCTGCACTTCAGGTACATGCCTTCGGCTAAAATGCGTCCAGGCGCCTTCTTTTCCCCCATCACCTGCCAAAGATCTGGCACTCCTTCGGCTAAAATGCGACCAGGCGCCTTCTTTTCCCATCATCTGCTGAAGAACAGGCATTCCTCCGGCCAAACATGCAACTCATTCTGCTAAAAGCCCTTTAGTACCACATATCTACTTCAATAACCCAAGGTCCGACATGTATTTGGTGTACTGTTGCTTTTCGGTCTCGCCGAGCTGCCCTCCACACCTATGATTTGGACCCCTACATCAGCGTTGCTAACGCAGAAGAAGGGGATATCTACTAACGAAAACGAGATTCTCTACCCCGTGCCAAAGTGCGGTTTTGCGGCATGGAGTAGCTAAAGCCCTGAACAAATCCTGCTCTGATCGGTTGCAAAACCTGGCTCGGCCCTGTGAGGTTTGAGAGTGCACCTAGCATTGCTAACCGAGGCAAATGAACCTTCAGGGAAGATAGTCCAAGGCATGCTAAAGGCATCCCTACACTCTCGGGAAGACACAGGACAGAGCCGCACTTTGATCGGCCAGCTAGTACAGCTACTACAGCTAGTACAGCCAGAGCTACAGTGAGACTACTGTCCCTATATACCCTGTGGCAGTGCAGTTAGCGTTGCTAACGCAGGTCAAATCGCGAACCAGAAGTGCTAGAGGTCTGAATTTTAGAAGGTAGATAGGTCTTTCCATGGCTGATCTAACAAGCCTAACCCCATCAAAATCGGACGAATAGTTTTCGAGCTATTCGAAAAAAAAAACCTGCAACAACGAAAAAATCCACTAGCTGCCCCTCGGATGGCTTCTCCCGCGTACACACGAAACCAGCAAAGCTAACGCAGGTAGGGTCACGCGGTCAAATGGTCGGGCCTCAAAAACTATGCGTCTAAACTTGATGAAACTCGGTGTCAGAGTACCCCTCGTCCCCGCGCACATTTTAATGAATGAATTGCGTTTGGGGCATACAAGGCTCGTGTGAATAAAAGCTCCGGCTAGATCTCGGATGTTGTGGCCTCATATAAATCAAGATCTCGAGAACGTTGTTAAAACCTTAATTCATGTCAGTTGACCTAAGATGGTGATAAGCAAAGTAAAAGCATGCCAGGGATGACCTTTAGGGGTTTTCCACCTTCTGCATATTGATTTTGCATGACCATGGAAGAATCGTATGTTTTTCATTGTGGTGGATGCCTACACAAAGTACACATTCTTCAAAAATCATGCCCAAAACCATGAGAGCTAGTGTTATTTCGTATTTGCAGCAGATGTTTGGATTATTTGGGCAAGATCCCTATATTGTCAGTGACAATGGCGCAATTCTGTAGTGCCGCATTCAATAGCTTTTGTCAAGAAAATGGCATACGACATTCTACCATCGTACCATCCTTACCATCCTCACGAAAACTGATTAGCTGTAGTTAGTGTAAAAATCGATGAAATGATCATTAAACCATCTATGAAACAAGGTTTGACAGTAGAGCAGGCACTGAATAACTACTTAATAATGTGACGAAATACTTCGCATTCTACAACCAAAGTGTCACCAGCTTTTTTGATGTTTAAACAAGATCTTTGCATACGTTTAAGCATGATGGTTCCGTCAACAGTCGATGCCGTTCAAAACTAAACTGAGCACATGTTGAAGTCAACTCAACATATGAAGCAACTGACCATCGAAACTGTAGCTGCTGTTTACACCCGCAACACTGTACCCGGTTTCAAATCCAGATGGCAAGAATGCGTTATTTTGGCGAAGGATTCTGACGTTAGATTCCGAGTTTTTCTGGGTAATAAAACTGTGTTAAAGCAACAAATATGTTGAGATCACGCATTTTGCCAAACAATATGTCTATACTGGATGTGTCATCGTATACAGGTCAAGTGATTTTGCTAGATTTTGAGAGTTAGCAAGCTGTTAAACTCAGTGCACAACAAGACGGTACACCTTTCGATGATTCACCTGTTGTAACCAGCAAACACCATCAAAATCACCCTCAAAATCCAAGACAAAAATTTAGCCGTCTCAAACCTATCGACAAATTGCAGTATTTGACACCACAGAAAATTGTAGGACTAAAATCATTAGATCTGTTCGACGATTTGGACATGCCACCGCTCCTGTCTCTGGAGATAAGTGTGTTTCCATGCAAGTTGCATCGGCAAAG